>SNQJ01S0017295.1:10704-84575 GCA_010110895.2 Picea sitchensis
TATCCAGCCTTTGGAGGCTTATTTTGTATTGTCGGGAGCATTTTGTAGTAGCTCATATCTATTACTTGTACGACCATCTGAGGTTTATGCCAGATCGACCATCTATTGTATTGATCTTACATTGCTCATAATAAAAAGGTCAGATCTTTGCTTGTGCTTCTACATCTTGAATATATTGTGATCTTCATGTGTTGATGAATCTTGTATGCACTTAATAACTCAATAAATCAGTAGTAGTTAGTGATTCCAAGAAAGAATTTGGCTTGGGATCATTACATATTATCAATGACTGAGTATGATTCCACTTTACATGGATATGTGCACTGTCCTATTTTCATCCCAAATCACTAGCCTCATAATCACACATGCTCTCTAGCCTCAATACATATACATCCATATATTTATACATACATATATATGCATCTCAATCTGATGTGCACTTCCAAGTAGTTCTTGTGCAGTTACTCAAATGCACACAACATTGTGAATGTGTGCACCCTTCCTTTGATGCACATTCTCGCACACTTACTTAGGTATGAAAAACACTCTGAAATGTGTGCACCCTTTCATTGATAAAAATTTCCCCACCCACTTACCTTGGTGCACACAAAACCAAACTAGGTTCCAACGACTCACCAACATATATGTACATTTACATTTACAATTGGTACCATGGCTCACCAGCCTATATGTATTGATTCAGGTGGATATAAAAGGGAAAAAATTCAAAGTCCTCAAATCTCTACAAAAATAGTGCCTATTCGAAGTGCTCGTTGCAAGCTTCCCAACGATGCAAACGAAACCTCAAACGAAGAAGATATGACCGGTCAAAGTTGTGGTCAACCTAGTCAAATTTAGCATGTCTGTACAATTAACGTCATCGCCAGTTCGTACAGGGTGACATCAACATGACACATGGCAGCACCACAAGATACCATGTCGCACACTGACTAAGCATTTTTGGTGGCCACTTGGGCCAAATGTTGAGTTCCATGTGGCACCCCCAGGTTTTGTTTATTACTCTTTCTAACTACTTCTTGGCTAACCCAGGTTCAAATCTAAACATGTTTCAAACAAAACCCTCTAAAACTATCGACCCACTTGGTAAACTAGAAGGCAATTCAACACACATAATGTACTGTGCAATCTCACCTGAGATAGTTCTATGGGGAACTGCAATGCTCAAGTGCTTGCAGTCTAAGAAAGAGTGGGGATCTGGGATTGGATTTGATCTTCTTCAGGCCTTGATTTGATTAATATCTCCATTATTCCTAAGATTCATTCATTTGTTAAGCTTATGCATGCATTCTAATATATCTAACAAAAATTTTCATTCATCCACTCATAATCTAAATACTGATAGAAGGTAAATATGCAATCACATCACACATAACACAGGTTTTACCGTGGTTCACCCCCTCCTGGGATACATCCACAAAGATTTGGATTCTTAGGCTCTTTTATTTAGATTTCTGCAATATATGGCACTGCGTGCACTACAATTCTGATCATACAATCAAGAAAGAGGTTCCACAACCTTTGTGAGGCAGACTAGAACACACTAGGCTCCTCATCCTGTGATCTAACCCTCAATATCTAACTACCTTCCTCTTCTATAGCTCAACATCTTACAAAAAGGTATCGTAACAACTTATTACAATTTTGGGCCGACCACTTGGAACCAAAATCACAAACCAACCCCGACCTAGACCTCCTAGGTTCTTATTTATACTAATTTACAATCTTCTTAGTTGTTACAATCTCTTACCAAAACCCTAACCCTATCATGGTTAGGTTTTATTTCCTTCATGCCTTGCATGCTTTCCTCCTTTGCATGCGGGTTTTCCTCGCACGTGTTGCTTTTCCTACTAGTTGTTCTTTTCAAAAATTAGGCCTTTCCTTGCCAAAATTGGGTATTTCCTCAAAATAGAACTGCACCCAACAGGCCCCCAACACTGACATGTGGCTCGTCCTGAGCCACTTAGTTAGTGCACGCTCCTTCTATTGTTGTTTCCAAAATTTGGAACTTCTCTGCTAGTTCCCTTCCTCTCGCCTTGACCTGCGTGGATTTTCTTGTCAGTGCCTCTATTGACCGCGTTGTGATATCCTCATGGATCAATGTTTCACTCTCTATGTGTGCCTATGTCATCCTCTTATTCTCCTCCTCCATCTGTGCGATCATCTGTGCTTTTTGTTCCTGGAGTGGTTCCACTTCCGCTTGTCTCTCTTGTTTCTGCATATGCACGGATTTTAACTCCACCTGCAGCTTCTTTAAGTCCCGATTTCCTTTCAAGCGCTCTGTAATTATCATTACCTTCAGCCATTTTCTGAGCTCTTGTATGGATGTGCTAAGTATTTCTTCCTCCATGTCGCACTGCTGGACTTTCTCATCCTCTTATAGGATTGTCCACAGTCGGGCCCCTTTGTTGAATAATTCCTCTGCTCTGCTTTCTTGTTTCTCCAATTTTTCTATGTGGAGTGCATCTTCTGCATGCTTCCTCTGATCTCATACCTCAGGAGAAGTTGTAGGGGTTAGTTTTTCCTTTATCTCCTCAATCTCTTTCCTATACAGATTGATGGTTTGTGCAATGAGATTGAGCTTCTCCTCTGCACTTTTGTTCTCTTCTTGCGTGTTGTTAGGGATGTGATTATACACCACTATTAGACCATGTTCCATTCTATTTGCGCATTCTTTTTCCTCCTTGGTTTTGA
This sequence comes from Picea sitchensis, assembly GCA_010110895.2. Taxonomy (NCBI): domain Eukaryota; kingdom Viridiplantae; phylum Streptophyta; class Pinopsida; order Pinales; family Pinaceae; genus Picea; species Picea sitchensis. The sequence continues at coordinate 13,417 of SNQJ01S0017295.1, forward strand.
GCTTGACCTGCTCGATTACCAGTTCTAAGGCTTCCTTGCCATTATTCATCTCCTACAATTCTACCACATCTTTTCTTGCACATGATTGCGCCTCCTGCGCGATACTGACTTGAAGCTTGTACAATGCCTTAGTTGGTATTCTTTCCAGTACCGACTCTACCTGCACTAGATCCTTCAATGGTGTTTGGACTATGAATTCATCCATATGCAACATGTTGGGTGTGACTTGGAAGTTCAACCTCACCTGTGCTATGGTTTGGATGGTGTCTTGATTGCTCAACACGGTCCTTGCCTCTGCTTCTGTTGCTGCGAGGAAGGGATATGTTCCCATTTCAGGCCTTTATGATGATATTATCTGCTCCAAGACTTTCCTAATGTCTTCCAACTCATCTTGGATTCGATCTCTTTGGTTTTGGGCTTCTTCAAACTCCTCAGCTGCGCGGTCCTATACTTTTAATTCCATGAGGTTGGTGTCATCCTCAATGATCGTGTACTCTGGAAGCTGCATGTGCACCTTGGCCTTCTTGTGCAACCCCCCTGTGTGTATAATTTTCCGCATGGGTGGCCTTGTTTCCCGTGGGGTGGGTGCAGAGGGGGTTTCTTGCATTGTTGTGTCCCCCACCCCTTGTTCCTCTTGTGTTGGGGCAATGTCCTTTTTTCCTTCCTATGCATCCTTCTTTGCCTCACTCCCCTTCTTCTCTTGCACCAATTTCTGAATGGGCTTCAGCTTTTTTGGTGTAGTGATGCCTCTTGCAAGTGTCTTAGATACCCCTGCTTCTACCTCCTTTCTCGTAGGCAGTTCCCTAGGAATGACTGGGATCTTCTAGTCATATTTCCAATCCCTCGTTACTGTTTTTACATCTTCTCCATTGATGCAGTATCGGAGTTGCAGCCATTCCTTGGCTGGATCCCTGCACACCTTTATCCACATGTTGTGGTGCGTCACCCTAATGTTTCTATGTTGTAGTACTGTGTGACAACCTCTGGAGTAATCCTCCATGTGTTTTCTATGCTTTCTTGGATGTCGTTGAAGTACCACACAAAGGTACCTGCGTTTCCACTTCTTGTTTTCAGGTCTGAAGTGTTCCTCATTTAGGTATACCGTGTTGCGTGGAAATGACCTATTCTATCACAGAAGTAATAATATGGTGGCTCCCTCCACCCAATTAGTCCTATCAAAATTATTAACCAAGAATAATGAAATTTTGTCCCCAAGTCCTACATGTATTGCAGTCGTCAAGGAACATATTCAATAGGTAGGGGTCCCAGCTAAGCATGGTGCCATTGGCGCACTAGGCTGTAGCTATGACAACCCCTACTGGGACTTCCTCCTTACAACACTTTCTTAATAGTTTGCAGGCCATAAGCTTTGTGGCCATTCTTGTGGTTGTGTCATTGATTCTCTTTATTATTATATCGCGCGAGCCCCTCTCTGTGCCATATGTTTTCTTCATCTCCTCGACAAGAGATTTCTCCTTTTTCCTGTCATCAAGGTACCACACGAGACTTTCACCCATGAATGACATACCTATGATGAATGCGATAAACTTGACATCGATTGAGACATGTTTCTCCAACCATAAGAATCCTACATGGAGGATCACCATCAACTGTTTGGTGTAGTTGTTTACCTCCTTCCCCCTGCCAAAGTGGGGAATCTCCACCAAGTTGAGGATACTTGTTTTGGCCAGGCCAACTGCCCACTATTTTGGTTGCATCATGGGATCCCCAAACGGATCTGTCCCTATGATGTCAATGTAGACTTGATGCACAAATTCTAGGAATTTTCTAGCGTCAACCACATCGTGGTCCGAATACTTTAGCTTCCCCACGCAACCAAAAAGTTTTGGTGGGAATTGCACTCCCTCTGGGATGTGCAGTAGTATGATTTTTGTGTTGGGATGCTTGTGCGAGGACTGTGCCATGGGTTGTTTTCCCTTTCTTCTGACCATTGCGCTAGAAGTCCCAACCTTCGCTTGTCTATGCTCTGCGCCAGAATCTGGATACCTGGTTATGTCTTCTACCAGCCCTTCCTGCTACTATGCAGACCCTGCTTCAGGTTGTGGGCTTTGCACCATAACCTCTTTTTGCTTGTTGGCATCGCCATTTGTTATGTGGGATACCTTGGCCCTCAAAGGTGGCTATAGGTTTCTTGAGTCACTTGTTTTTTGGCCTTGCGCACTATCATGTAAATCGATTTCCATGTCGGTCATCATTGGAGCTTGTGCTTCCTCCTCGACTAGTGCGGGGTTCACTGGATCGACCTGCGGGGAGGGGATCGCGTCCACATCAACTATTCCCTCTCTATGAACCATTTTTTTCTCAGCCTCTATAGTTTCGTGTGGTTCCCTAATGTTGCTTAAGCTTTTCCTTGTAGTTTGGCTCGGTGCACCAATATTCGGTGGTGCGATAATGTTAACTAGTTAATTTTTCCAAATCTATTTCGACTGGTTCGCACTGTGCTCTTCGTCTCTTTTCCTGTATTCTCTTTAGCTTTGTTAGTTCGCAATTTCACAATAAGTGTTATTGTGCCCGTGTTTCCCCTTTATATAGAGGGTGCCATAAATGTTGTGAAGCTTCTTGGAGAAAATTCCTGGTTGCGATTAATGCAATGAAGCTTCTCGCGTACATTTCATTTAATTTCATAAATGCCACCAATTGGCGCCTTTTTGCCGTAACTGTCATTTTTCATTTTTCTGACCGTTGGTCTCTTTTCCGGTGCATTGAAATTTTTAAGTGTGCAGTGTATTTCCATTGCGATTTTTCCTTAGTGGGCAATGTTTTGCTTTATGTCGCCCATATGTTGCGTGCAAACATTTTTCTTTTCGTCGTGCTGAGTCCACTTTATTGGCGCACTGTAGTTCCCAGTATTTTTGTATTTTCTGTCTTTTCTATTTTTTATTTCTTTTTCTCATTTCTCTCCTTTTTATTTATTTTTCTCATTTTTCTATCCTAGTCCCTACTATAGTACACTATGTACATGTTTTCTTACTGTGATGTAACTTTTAAGTGCTAGGAGGTCAACTGTCCCTGTATAGTTTCAGTCGACTCTCGTTGATCATGCCCTTCAGTTATGTTCATGCTAGATCCTTTAACTACATAGATCCTCCATCTGTGACAATATTTACTTCATAGGGACCTAGCCAATGCATTCTAAACTTACCAGGGTGTTGAAAAAATTTACTATCATAGAGAAAGACTAGGTCTCCTTCCTTGAAACTCTTCCTCTTGATATGTTTTTCATGTCATGATTTGTCTCTTGCTTTTTTCCCTTCTTGGTGAAATCATGCCATAATCCTATCCTCTTCCATCTCCATTAGTTGGTTTAACCTCTCCTTTATTGCACCTCTTTCTGTCATGTTGGTGATTGCTGCTACGCACAGACTGGGTACTAGAAATGCTAATGGTACTACTGCTTCCTACCCATACACTAATCTGAATGGTGTATGTCCTGTCAAATTCTTACATGTAGTCCTGTATACCCATAGTACTGCTGGTATTTTCAAGCCCCAATCATCCATGTTGACATTTCATGTCTTTTCTAGAGGATTGTCCAAGATATTATTAAAAGCTTCTACTGTTCCATTTTCCCGAGGATGATATGGTGTACTCTTCTGGTGATAAACTTCAAACTCCCAAGTCATATCCCTGATAGTACTGTTGATAAATTGGGTACCTTGGTCACTCATCAATATTATTGGGCATCCAAACCTAGTGATCACTTGCTCAAATAAGAAGTGTATTGTTGTCGTTGCACTGTAGTCTTTTACTGGTGTTGCTTCTGCCTATCTTGTTAAATATTATGCCGCAGTGATGATATATCTCACTCCTAAACTTTTTGTTGGTGGACTGATTGGCCCAACAAAGTCTATTTCCCATTTTTCAAATACCTGTAAAGTTACTTTTGGTCTTAGGGGCATCTCATCCATTTTGTTGGGTTTACAAACCCTCTAGCATACATCACATGCTTGGAAATATTCCTCAGCATCTTTGTGAATTGTTGGCCACCATAATCCTGCACACAACACCTTCTATGTGGTATCTTTTCCTACATGATGTCCTCCATCTATTCCCTCGTGAGCTTCTGCCAAAATTCTAGGCCTTTCATTTTCGAGTACACATCTTCTCAAAATGCTATCTATGCCTATTTTATATAAGTGTTATGCAATCAGTTGATAGTCAACAACTTTTACTACCAAAATTTTCTTCTGCACAGTGCTAAACTCTTGTGGCACAATCCCTGTACTCAAATATTCAATAATATCAACAAAATATTCGTCAGCTTCTTGGACTGAAAATAACTGCACATCAGGGAAGTTTTCTTCCAAATTGGTAGGTTCTTATCCATTAGTTACCCTTGACATGTGATTTGGTCTTGCATTCAACTTTCTTGGTTTGACTATCACTTTAAAGTCAAATTCTTGGAATAACAACAACCATCTACATATCCTCCCCCTCAACACTGGCTTATTGACTAAATATTTTAGGGCAGAATAATCTGTGAACATCTTAAAGTGTTTACCCAAAAAATAGTGCCTGAACTTTTGAAGTGCATACACCATGGCTAAGCTCTATTTTTTTGTGGTGTTGTAATTCTGCTCTGATTCTGACAATTTTCTACTTGCAAATATTATAGGGTGGTCCAAAACCCCTGGTCCTAATTGCGCCAGAATTGCTCCAAGTGCTATGGTTGATGCATCTACATGCACATGAAATGTCTTTTCACAATCTGGGAATACTAGGATAGGTGTTGTGACCATATTTTCTTTTAAGGTGTCCAACCCTTGTTGACAGTCTTCATTCCATTGAAATCTGGTATCCTTCTTCAATAACTTTTCCATTGGTGCAGTAATATATGCATACCCTTTGATAAATTTCTTGTAATATCATGTATGTCCCAATGTTTCTCTCAATTGTCGCACTGATTTTGGTGGTGGTATATTGACAATGACTACAATATTAACATGATCCACTTGTAAACCTTGTTTACACACTATATGTACCAACAATATTCCAAAAGGTGTCCCAAAAATGCATTTCTTTATATTCAATGATATATGATATTGCCTTCATCTCTCCAACATTAGTCTTAACACTTCTAGATGGTATTTTAACAGACTATATACAATCCAGTCATCCAGATATATTTCTAAGAAATGATGTATAAACTCTTTAAAAGAAACTATGACTACTCTTGAAAATATGGTTGGTGCATTATTTATCCCAAAAGGCATGACTGTGTACTAGTAGGATCCCCATTTTGTGGAAAAATTAGTCCTATACCTGTCTTCTAGGGCTATTTTGATTTGATCGTAACCTAAGAATCCATATGTAAATGAATATGCTTCACGACCTCCCACATTCTCTAAGACTTCATCTATGAAATGGGTAGGAAAATGATCATGTAGGCAAGAATCATTCAAATTTCTCAAATCTACACAAATCCTTATCCCCCTTTCCTTATTTTCTTGCACTACCATGGGACTTTTCCATTCAGAATCCTCTATTGCTTCTATGATACCAGCTTCCAACATTCTATCAATTTTTGCCTTCACTTTCTTCTTGTATATTGGGTTCAGTCTATAAGGTCTCTTTCTGACAGGTCTTGTCTCATATTTGAGAGGTATCTTCATCTCTCATAGCTCTCCTTCTATTCCTTTCATCTCTATAAAGGTCATTGGGAATAGGTCATTGTATTCGCGCAATAACTCTGTTATTCTTTTTACTTTTTGTTCATCCCATTAGTCTCCAATACTGGCCATTTTAGGATTATCAGTTGTCCCAATGTTGACTTTATTCACCTTGATTGGTGCAACAAATACTTCTGATTCTAGAGATGGACCTTCCACCTCTATTTCTCCTTCAATTTTTGTAATCTGAATATTGCATGGGTCATCTTCATCTGGTGATTCCTCTTTAACATGATAACATGACAATGGTTCTTTGATTCTCTGTTTGTTCTGTTCTTGATACTCTGTCATGAGTTCAACCTCTGGTTCCTTAATAAATAGCACACCTTTTATTTTCTTCAGTGTTGAATCAATGTTTGGGTTCTCATGTTCAAATGAGAACATTACTACAAAACAATGTTGTAATGTTTTCCATTTAGTAGTACCTCTACTCATCTCCTAGTCTACATACTAGTTTTTTGGGATTCCTTCCAATGTGTGGATGAAATGATGAGGCCATTATTCTAGTGGTGCCATCCTCCAATGCATTCCAAGATTCTCCAAGTGTTATGTTGGTGTCCCTTTCCCATCATACCTTTGCATTTTATTGTTTCCCTATTCCGCATCGAATCTAATGCACAATAATTGTTTACATTGGTACCAGTCCTGAATTGTTTCTTTATATGCACCCCACCATCTTGCAGGTGTAGCCTTGAGTGAGATATCTAGGGATAATAGCCTATTATTTTCTCCTACTTCCTCTTTATATTGTATCAGAAATTCCTCTAAATCATTTACCCCATGAAAACTGGGAATCTCCCTTATCTTTGTACCAACCCATCTTACTGCACAATCTATTCTTGCACACATTCTTGTGGAAACTTCATGTAATCTCTACTGCGAATTCTCGAGACCTGTATCTAAGTCAAAAGCACATGATATGATGCTTCTCTAGATGAGTACCCCATATGTAGATGGGTTGACAAAATATTCGTCTCGCGAGGTGGTTCTGCACAACTGGTTGATTTCCTCCATATCTAAACAGGTGGGTTCTACAAACCTTTCTCCTTCTGATGGATCTAATGGCCCAATGACTTTGTTTTCTCCTAATTCAAATGACATTTTCCTTGTCTTCAAGTTGATTATGGCCTGATTATCAAATGTCCAATCCAGTCCAAGCAATGTTGGATATGTTGTTGTGCCATCTACAATCTCTATTACTTCAAAGTCTACCTGAGTGCGCACTCCATCCATATCTATTGTCACCCCTTTAAGCCTTCCAATTGGTAGATTTTTTTGTTGATTTGCTAACTTCAATTGGACAGGTGAATAGCCTAGAGTGGGTTCTCTCATGCACTACCATGTCTTCTTGGGTAACACATTTACTTCGGAGCCTAAGTCCAATATAATATCCCCCATATTGAAATCTCCAATATTAGCATTCAATATGATTCTCTGCTTGTTCTCCTTCTTGTATAGAGATGATTGACTATTTTCTTCTCTAACTTCCCCTCTACCTTTGTTTTACATCTTTCTAACATATTTTGAAAAACTTTGACAGATGATGGATCATTCGGTAGCTTAACACATGATTGCAGAAATTGGTTGTGCTTCACTGGTGTGGTCCATTGATGAATGCATCTCATACATTGGTATGTTGTGAGTACATTTCCCATCTGATGTAGACACACCATCTTGTTTGAGGAACTCATGTCTCTCCTCCTTGAATGTCTCCTTTTCTTTCTCCACGTCAAACTACTTATGTGGTTCATTAGTCTTCTTCACCCATTGGTGTTGCGTTGGGTCCTGTCTTACTGCGTAAGGTCCTGTCTTAGTTCCTTCGCGCGTGAATATGTTGATATTTCTTCCATCATCCCTGGATTCTGCATAGATCCACTGGACATTCTGGTTGTTTTGGTTCCTCTTTTCTTGAATCTTTCCCAAAAGTGTTGGACATTCTTATGTATCATGGTCTGTTGCGCAACAATACATACATGTCGCAGGTGGAAGTGGACATTCCCTTTCATAGTGTCCTAGATGTTGGAAGTTGTGGCACACTAATGGACATATGCCTCTTCCAAATACTCCTTTACCTCATCCTCCACCTCTATAGTCAGTTCGATCTCATCGCGGTGCGTTGTACTAAGGCACCTGATTATACTGCGCAGGGTTATACTATGGCTGCAAATTATTATATTATGGTTGTGTAGTGTTATATTGTTGTTATGCAGTGTTGTATGGAGATGGTACCTGGTTAAATTGAGGTGCAGATTTCCCTGGCATCATTTATTCCTGCACCCTATAGGTATGTGAAATTATTTCGCTCATCAACTCCATTGTTCTACAATCTTTATCATCATGACCCACTGACTTGCAAAAATTGCAATATGAACTCTTGGGTACTATTTTGTATTTTTTCATAATTGGACAATGATATGTATCATGCTTATGTGTCTTATAGATCTCACACCATGGTCCTCCTATTGGAAAAGGGTTTGGTACTCCTTTTTCCATGTATTGCACGAAAGTTGAACATTCATTCTTATGGTGTCCTTTTGTCCTGCATGTGCTACACCAAACAACTTCTCTTTTCTCTTTTCCCTTATTCTGGTTAAGCTGAAAATTTATATTCTTCATATCCTCCTTCAACTCCTCTATTGTTAAATATGTCTTCTGATATTGGTTATCTTCCAATTGTAAGGATTCTTGTAGATCTTCTGACTAAGTTTGAAACTTTTGTTGTCTCAATGGATATTTCAAACGTGGTAATAGTGAATTCACAAAGAGATGTCTATGTTGCATGTAAGTCGTGACATATTTCAACTTACCCTTCAACCATTTGAACCTTTGATCAATATCCCACACAGACTCACATGGTTTCTGTCTAATTTCAATCATCTCATTCATGTATTGATCTTATGAGCTAGGCTTTTGGAATTCATTGATCAATAGCTTCTTCACATCTGCAATAGTCCTTGTTACTCCTGGTGGAATTTTTCAGCTAGGCTCATATACCAATCCAGTGCGCAGTCTCTTAGCGTGATATCTAACTGCATAAGTTTTTTATCATCATATGTGATCTGATTTTCTTCCCATATCTTCTCATAGATAAATAAATGTTTTTTAGGGTCCTCAGATGCCTCTCCTCGACATTTTGGTAACCTGATGGTGGGATCATGTGTTTCCATCTTGAACTGTGTTGAACTACTACCTTCATGCGGTGTAGATATTTGATTACTTCTTCTTGAAGTGGATCCTCCAGTTTTTTATCCTTGTTTAGATGTGTTTCCTGCTACCTTTCTTCCACTAAAATTTGGTTATCTGAATGGTGGTGTTCTTTCTGGTGTACTAGTCACACATGGGGTTATGGGTTCCACACTAACACTGACATGGATGGGAGTTATACCTTCTTCTCCATCCCTTGGACCGCATGTCTTCCTTTCATATGTTGTGCATAGGATTTCCTCAATATTCTCCATAGCCTAGAGATACTCTAACTCTTCCTCATCACTTTCCAATCCCTCTCTATCTGCTATGGCTCTCTTCTTATTATTCATCTTATATTGGTAGGGTACTCCACCGTGCATTTTTCCAGCTGTTTCCATTATCTGATTTATCTGGTATTCCTCCATAATGATTGGGTCCATGGCCCCCTTATTTTTTCCCTTATCCACCTCTTCCTCCATTTCTCCACCTCTTTTCAGTTCTTCCCCCCTTCCCCCATGCACACAGGGAAGCTTAGTTGTCTGATTCCATAGTCATCACACAATTGTTATATAGTAACATCTTGATTGAAGTATATAATGATCGAATATACCTACCTCTAGCTCCTTTTAGAAAATCTTTCTCTGCTACGCTGTAATAATTTGTTGTATCTACTACAAATTTTGTGATAAACCCTGCAACAATACTGTTTAACCATAAATCTATTGCGCACGTGAATTTGTTGTTAACTTGTTGTAACTACGCGATCTCCACAGAATTCCACTCGATCTGTTTGATTCGATCTGTAGGGTGGTAGTCTTTTAACCTTAATAACCACTCCTACAACACATGTGGTAAATCACAGAAAAATACCTCATGCAAGTCGCTAAACATGTACTTGTCCATATATTTGCACGGTGTTATCTTAGAGTTTTTGTTACCTTTCTACGCAAACTAAAGCTCTTTTTTTGTTAACCATATTTCGATCTCTATCTTCGTTGGATTCCATGATCTAAACATACCCTTTTTATCCCTTCATCCTCCACATGCTTCTTCTACGGATCCCATTCACTCAATCCCATGCAGTTCCATCCAGAAACGAAACCATTTGTTGGTTATTACTCTTTCTAACTACTTCTTGCCTAACCCAGGTTCAAAACTGAACACGTTTCCAAAAAACCCTCTAAAACTATCGACCCTCCTGGTAAAATAGAAGTCAATGCAACACACAAAATGTATTGCACAGTCTCATCTGAGATAGTTCTATGGGGGATTGCAATGCTAAAGTGCTTGCAGTCTAGGAAAGAGTGGGGATCTGGGATTGGATTTGATCTTCTTCAGGCCTTGATCTGATTATTCTCTATATTATTCCTAAGATTCATTCATTTGTTAAGATTATGCATGCATTCTAATATATTTAACAAAAATGTCCATTCATCCATTCATAATATAACTACTAATAGAAGGTAAATATGCAATCACATCACACATAACACATGTTTTACCGTGGTTCACCCCCTCCTGGGATATGTCCACAAAGATCTGGCTTCTTAGGCTCTTTTATCTATATTTTTTCAATATATGGCGTTGCATGCAATACAATTATGATCATACAATCAAGAAAGAGGTTCCACAACCTCCATGAGGCAGACTAGATCACACCAGGCTCCTCAGCCTGTGAACTAACCCTCAAGATCTAACTACCTTCCTCTTCTACAACTCAACAACTTACAAAAAGGTATCACAACAACTTCTTACAATTGTGGGTCGACCACTTGGAACCAAAATCACGAAACAACCCTAACCTAGACCTCCTAGGTTCTTATTTATACTAATTTAGAAGCTTCTTAGTTGTTAAAATCTCTTACCAAAACCCTAACTCTACCATGGTTAGGTTTTCCTGCCTACATGCCTTGCATGCTTTCCTCCTTTGCATGTGGTTTTTCCTCGCACGTGTTGTTTTTCCTGCCAGTTGTTCTTTTCCAAAAGGCCTTTCCTTGCCAAAATTGGGTATTTCCTCAAAATATGTATGCGCCCAACACTAGGTGATGCCACGTGGCACCAACCAGGAGCCTCCACGTGGTAGAATTACAGGGAGATAAGTGGAAGAGATGAATTGACTGGTTCGACAAATGATAGGGTGCCACATGGTCCAATCACAAAGAACCATGTGGCAGCCATGAAATTCCCAAAGAAGTCCCGTGACCAAATTAAAAAAAAATATTAATAGGTCGTCAGTTGGCCGACGCCGGTCCGACGGTTGGTCCGATGACAACCCACAAAATATGGTGATAGTTTCAATAGTGGACACACTACCCAAAAATGACGGTCATGTCCATGAATGTACCATGAACTAGGGACTGTGCACCTGTCTTGTCTGATTGGTGCAAAGTTAAATTAACCAACGGTTAAAAAAAACTTTGGTATATATGTATGTTGGTTAAAACAATATTCGGTGGATTGCATTGTTTTATAACATTTGGAAATGTTTATAACAAAGATCCAAAAGGGGGAGGATATTACAGAAATATTCCCCTACGGACAGGTGAAATTTCCCTTGGATTATTGACCCCTATACCAAGACATAAACAATCATTTGGACACTACCATTCCTATAAACTCATTTTGCATATCAAAAAAGAGAGGAGAAGGTAAAGTAGGATGTACTATATTTATGACGTTTGTCCCAGCTGCTTCTATCCACAAACTTGATCCAATTCATGGTGCAAATCAATACCTTCAATGAACAACAAGAAACAAGTGAGTTCCTTCTACTCTAATGGATTAAACAAAGCAAATTCATCTATGCAAATCAAATTAAACATAGACAAGCACATGAAACCACATACTTGAAGGAAACAAGCCAACTATATTAAATCATAACTTCAAAAGAAATCTTACAATCTCCAGATGATGTTGCATCAGCCTCTCCAAGTCCTCCTCGTTCATCCCTTGCTCAAAAGATCCACAATAAAAAAACAATGCTTTCTAATTTTCTCCTCCCTTTTCTCCATGAGAATACCTCCATTTATAGGCTTTGAGAGGCTTAACTACCTTGGTTATATTTGGAATTATTTGAGGATATGGCTCTAATATTTGTGATATCTTCCTTAGATGCATCCCTGGAGTTAGATTCGAGCCAAACCAACTCAATCCATCCATAGTTGTATTTAGAAGAAAATGGGATTTCTTCCAAGATTTCCTCAACCAAATCAGTGTTCCCTTAGAATGGGAAACAAAGCGCTACAATGCTCCCCCTAACATGCACAAGGAGCGCTAGCGCTCCCTGTGTATAAGCAGGGGAGCTTTGATCTTCCAAAAAGTTACCAAGATGAATAATTCCTTAGAAAAACATTTGTTCTAATTTTCAGATGATGGGGCTTCTTCTTCTAACATGTTTTAGGGGTTGTAGCAAGTGTTTTCATGGTGTTGTTCATGATGTGACACTTAGGGAAAGAGTGTGACACTGACGACACTTGTGACAAAAGTGAGACACTTACGAAGATGAAAACGCAACACTTTCAAAGTGAGGAAATTTGATGTGTAACAGATTTCCCCCCAAAGTGTGAAGTCAGAAAATGAATGCTAATGGTCGAAACACTTTGTAGATTCTTCGAAGAAAGGGTATGGAATTAGAGAACCTAGTAGAGGCTGGAAACAACCATCAAACAATGTTAATATGTGTTCCATTACTGAGGTAGGCATACCTATGCTCTAAATATAATTGACTCAAAGTATGGCCACCAAAAAATACATTGGGGATCCATGATGATATTGACGAAGGAGATGGCCACTAGAGATACAATGTGGATCCATCTCTCTATGACCTGACTTAATCACAACCACGAAAGAATACACAATGGAGGTATGATGTGATAAGATCATAACCACAGACTAATACAAAGTGTATCTATGTTAAAACAAGTATATTAGTCGTATAGTCACCATTGCAACCTGGGTAAAGTGTATATGTAGATGAATACTCAACCCAGGGTCTTCGTCCCAATCCTATAAAAATTTTATTATGTCCATGTGAATAGATGATTTGATGTCAAAAATGACATAAACCACTTGATTACCGGTCATTTAGGTATACCGTTAACAAGTGTGATATAAATCACCATTGATGTCGATGATTTTCAAGGTACTTTTAAAGTACAATACAATGAAAGTGAAAAAATGAGTTGAATTCGAACATTCATGGAATCAGTCGGTCAGGGGTCATTGATGAATATTGACTATTAAATGTGAGGAGGCCTTCCATTGAGGCATGAAGGTCCCAATGTATTGATGTGTTCCTAAGTCTATTTCTCGAATAATTTGTTGAAGTCGACAGTAAAAGACTTGCCAAAGGAGGGAATTGACGTATCCCCCATCAATCGACACGAAACTTATCACGGGAAGGTGATAAGATATAGTAGATGAAATGGACCGACACGGGTATGGAAACTGGTAACTTTGTGGATGGTTGTCTTTTGAGGTGGAGACTTCCCTTGAACATTGAGGCACGATGTAAGACTTGGCAGCATAGGCTCAGCTTGGACCAAAACATAATGCAACAAGTACTAAGGTATTCTTTGGATGGGTCAAAGAAGTAGAAATACTCATAGGATTGGTTCAATGCAGAGGCTTAATGGATTATCCAAGTGTACAATAAAAGTGAAAACAAGTGTCGTGTTCAAGGGCGACTATAAGAGCTACCTGCAATTTTTTCAAGAAACTTGACCCACTTCCTTCAATTCCCCCCCCCCATCCAGATAGATGAGTACCTCTTTTTTTATTTAACGAGCTTGAGGAGGATAACACATGCTTGATATAACTCACCTTCAATAAGTTCCTCTTCCTTTATTTAACAAACTGGAAGAAGTAAGGGTTCGTCTCTAGATGGGCCCTTCGATCTGTAATTTTGTGAATCCAAAGAAGGAAAACTCGTTTGTTTTTCATGTTTAGGGAGTTTTAAAATAACTTAAAGAAGACTCTGGGTTTGTCCTTTTTCGTGATTTTAGTCTCTGAGGTTTGAAAAAGTATAAAATGATATGATGAAGAACTCTTATAGTTGAGATTGACTAGAGTGTTCCTTTTTCATAGTTAGTGTGTTGGGATCGAAAAAGTGATAACCCATCGCCCAACATATGTCTCTTCATATTTTAATGAGCACGAAGTATCACAAAGTTTTCTCAATAGCATCACAAGGTCATAAAAAATATATGCTTCGTAAATTCCTGCATAATCAAGTTGTTCTCGACAAAAAATTTAGCAGTTTCTTTAAAAACGACAAAAAACTTAAAAATAAACCTTTATAAATGTGAAAAGAGGTGTAAATGACTTAATTTGGACATATTAAAAATCAATCAGGGGGAAAACAAGTCATTCTCACCTTTTGTTTTACTATTCTCCTTTTTCTTAGAGTTTTTTCCCCTTTTGGAGTGATTTTCAAGCATTGATTGCAAGAGTTACAGGCGACCATTTGTGATTCTATCTCGATCAAGTTGGTTCTCTGACCTTTCTCAATCATTTGCATTTTTTTATTATCTAATTTGAGCCTTTAATTTATGATCTTGGGATCCTTGAAAAACCCCAGAGTGTCGAACATGATCAACGCTCCCTTAAGTAATCAAGGGGGGCGTTGACCGAGATTTCAATTCCCTAGTATGTTCACTTAGGGAGTGATAACACTCTGTTCTTTCCCTCCAAGGAGCGTTGGGCACAAAAGTTATTTTTTTTTTGGTTTTTTAAGCTGTAAAAAGGTAATTATTTTCTTGGAAAACTCAACTAATGTGATTCTTTCGTGAATTTGTAGGTTTTCACATAGCCAATCATGATTGAGTGGAAGGAACGAGAACATGAATTTGATGATATGGATGCCTTACAAGACCCTCAAGTGAGGGAATCTCTACGAAATTGTGGCTTGATAAAGTACTTCAAGCTACGGAATATGAGAAAATAAGTCCTTTTACTCGAGTATTTGATCGGGTTATGGGATAATGATGAGAAAGTGTTTTGGATAGGATCACACATGGTTGAGATTGACATGGACGACGTGTATTTCCTGAAGGGGCTCTCTAGGAGGGGAGCACATGTTCTTTTGTCTGGGCATCGGTCCACTCCACAGCCGACAGAGACATATGTTTCCCAGTATTGTGTATCGAGATCACGCTTGGTAGGAGGGAGGATTGTCATTAAATATGTGATGGACCTATCTCTACGATCCATTATCTTCGCTATCAAAAAACTGGTAGGAAGTACCAGTTCTCACCTTTCTTCCAAGTCTCAGATATCATATGCTATTCAGTGCTTAGAGCCTAGGATTTTTAATTGGTGTGCAAGGTTCTTAAGGAATATCAAAGATTAGATTTCTAAGTATCGAACAGACAGACAAAAGAAATTTGGGTACAAATATTTCTTAGTTTAATTTTTCCTGGAGCGAGTTCTACAGAGGGAACCGTAGGTTTCATTGATAGCACGCCCTGCGACTGAGCCCCATATGGAGCAGTGGAAGACTCTTTCACCTGGATTGGGAAACAAAACCTTAGCATTTATTTTTACTACTGACTTCTTTGCATGGTGGAGGAGACAACTTGTGGCTATAGAGGATTTCGAGTATGTTGAGGTTGACTTTAGGGGAAGCACATATTTAGTGTTTCCCGAGGAGACACAGTGGGATGTATCAGATATGCAAGATCATAACCTTGTAACAACATTTCTTGTTTTTATATGTTTTTTTTTTTGTTTTACGATGAGGGCTCTAATTAGTTTGTTTTTCACCATGCAGACATAGTTGGGTCACATCTGGCATATATGCCAACACTAGGGCATCGTGGATATGCTCAGGCAGTAACAAAAGTTGATGTCTGAGTAGGAAGACTCCGAGAGGTGGAGAGGAAACTTTGTGGTTTGACCATGGGAATTACTTCCATGAGGATACAATATGTACCCTTACATATTCAAAGACATATAGTTGGGGTATCTGAAGGTCTTAGTCATTTTCTACGACGAGTAGCAAAAGAAGTCATGTGCTATGCTGAGCACAATGTGGTGCAGGGAGACGAGTAGAGTCTTCAGAAACTTTTATTATTTTATAATGATTCTATGGCCATAAAGGCCCATGTTTTTCCATGCTATGTACTTTTTGGATGATGTATTTTGACAAACAATTTTCTATTTGTACTCTATGTATATACGAGTTTTGCGGTGGCTACTTATATTATATATATTTTTTATAGATGTGATGTTTTTTGCTTTATGTCCCAAATGTTTATCTATGCACAATATACCAACCTAACATATAATTTTCTAATGAATATGTAGTCGTATTAAGTTCCCTCGATATATGTATATTTCTAGAAATTCAAAATATCTTTTGAAATGACAAACCCTTAGATGGAGACGTAGAAACACTGGATTACGAATAATGTATTCACAGTTTAGTTGACGGACCCAAGTTGAGAATCAAGGTTGATAATCAATTGAGATATACCTAGAGAAGAGGCTTCAGTTAAAATTCCAATGCCAACGTGATATTCTGTAACGTTATTGGTTGCAGATCCGAGGAAAATTCCTCCTAAACTCACTAACTCGCCATGGTGGTAAATGACGCAAGCTGCAGAAGCGATATTCTGGGTATGTCGACTAGCGCCATCTGCAAACCCGAAATATATGGGAAAGAATGATGACATCTACACATTCAAGTACAAAACAAAGTATAAGCAACTTTTAAAGAATGGGGAAAAACTCATGCATGCAAAATAAAAGACACACCAAACCAAAAACATATAGTTCAATAATGTACAAAACACACAAGCGAGATATTCTATGCATAGTACTTCTTTAGGTAAATCCCATTTCGGGGCTCACCGAGAGATAATCCATTGTAATCCACTAACTCGTAGGCACATCTCTGTAACATGCATTTTACAATGTATGGCTTGTGCCACATGGGTTCTGACTTTCCTGCCCCAAGTTTGTCATGATCTTGATCATAGACCAGGACCAAATGTCCTTCTGTGAAAGCACGAGGTTGGACAGACTTATCGTATTGAGTCTTAATGCATTTTTGATATGTCTCGTTGATGAGAGCAACATCATGATGAGTTTCATCCATATTCATTAGATATAAAAATCGTTCATCTTCAACAGAAGTATGGGGTAGGAGTTCTATAGTGAGTTTCAAAGAGGGAATATCACATTCGATCGATAATACTGCTTCTAACTTGTATACCAACTAGAAGGGTGTAAATTCAATGGTGGTTTTAATTGAAGTCCGATAAGCCCAGAGTGTGGAGAAGTGTTGCAAATGCCAAGAGGTTTTGTTCACTCCCACCATGCATTGACGCATGGTATTCAAGACTTTTTTGATGGTGTCAACTTGTCCATTTTCCTGAGGATAGTAAGGGGATGAATTTTCATGGCGAAAACCTAAATTGGTGCACAATTCACCCATCATCTGGTTATGGAAGTAGGATCCATGATCGATTACAATAGCTTGTGGGATGTCGAATCGAGCGATGATGTGATTGAACACAAAAAGTGTTGTAGTTCGGCCATCATTAAGAAATGTAGGCATAGACTCATCCCATTTAGTAAAATAATCGATGACAACAATAATATAACAGTGCCCCCTAGTTGAGGTAGGCTTACATTGCATGAAATAGATACCCCATTTTGCAAAGGGGTCGATGAGGACAATGGGATGAAGTGGATCTAGGTGGGTATGTTCTTTCTTCTAAAATATCTGACAGGGTGGACATTTTTTAATGGCCTCAATGCAATATTTAAATATGGAAGGAAAAAAATAACTGACACGTAATATTTTTTGGGTTGTAGCCATCCCAGAAAGATGATCGCCACAAGATCCAAGGTGACAGTCATTTAAAACTTTTTCAGACTCTTCATGGGTTAAGCAACGTCCTAAAACAATATCAATTCCATGACGGTACAAAGTGTCACCAATGATAAGGTAGTGCTTTGAATGGTGTCTAATGTGACATCATTCATCACATGAAATTCTAGGTTGAAAGAGTTGGGTCTGGAGATAGAGACGAATGTATCCAGACCATGGATCAGACATATTAATGAGGAATAATGATTCATCGGGAAGGGAATCACTGGGATCGGTATTCTCATCAGCATGGGGAAGATCACAAACCAATTCCTCAAAAACCAACGATTTCTTAGCTTTGGGTTTGGCAAACTCGAGATCAAATTCTTGGAGAATGACAATCCATTTCAAATATTTTCCCCCAAGTACCTGACGAGTCAAGATGTGGTACATGGGGTTCGAGTCTGCAATGACCGTGGTAGTGCGTAACAGAATATAGTGGTGAAATATTTGGATGGAAATAACTGTTGCCAAAGTCAAATTTTCAACATGTGAATAATGGAGTTCGGGACCTGAAATACTCTTACTTAAATAGTATATCACATGTTTGGCGTCGTCATCATCCTCTTGTATTAACACCATAGAAATAGTGGAAGCAGAGGCAACCAAATAAAGGATGTAATCTTTCGCATAGTTGGGTGGATGTAAAAGCAGTGTATTTGTTAAAGCATGCTTGAGATCATCAAATGAGAGTTGATCAGTTGCATCCCATATGAAAGGGGCATCTTTCTGCAACAATCTCATGAATCCTTTAGTAATTTCGACATAATTGCATATAAAACGGCGGAGAAAGTTTTCCATCCCTTGAAAAATTTGTAGTTGGGTAAGATTGTTGGGAGGGGGTAGGGTGAGAATGGCTTTGACTTTTAAGGGATCCACCCTAATCCCATCTTTGGATACCACGAAGTCGAGGAGTCTCCCTGATTCAACAATGAAAATTCATTTATGAGGGTTCAAACGCATGTTGCAAAATCACATCTAAGAAATATTTCCCTTAGATGACCAATATGAACTCGTCGATGAGCCGAGTGAGCTAGAAATTCATCGAGATAAGGTTCAACGATATGTTTGATGTTGTGGAATGCATATGACATAGCCTGTTGAAATGTGGCTCCAACATTTTTAAGGCCAAAAGGTAATTTTTGATAAGAAAAAGTCCCCCATGGGAAGATGAAGGTTGTTTTGTGTTGATCAACTTACAAAATGTCAATTTGGTTATATCTAGAAAAGCCATCCATAAAAGATAAAATGACACTTCTGACTCAATTATCGATAATTTGGTCGATAAAGGGTGTAGGTTAATTGTCCTTCGAACAAGCCTTATTTAGATCCTGATAATCGACACAAACATGAATTGTCCCTTGTTTCTTAGCGACAGGAACGATGTTTGAAACCCATTCAGTCAAAGGTATAGGATAAATAAAACCATATTTTAATCATTTTTCTACTTCTGTCTTGATTGTCGCGATTTTTTTTGGATGAACCGGATGAAGTTTCTGTCTCACAGGTTTGACTCCTGGGTAAGTTTTGATTTCATGCACAATGATCGAAGGATTGATCCCTGGCATTTCTTCATAGATCTAGTCGAAGATGTCGCAAAATTATTTAAACAAGGCGGTATAAGTTTCAACCTCTTTAGTTGGAAAATTGGCACCTAGTTGTATGTTTTCCACAATACCCTTTTTTATGGATATGTCAACACTAATCATTTGAGAGATATTTCCTAAATTCCCCTTAGAGATGGTATCTTGAGTGAGTATTGGATATTGGGGAGATTCGACGATATCAGTAGGAAATATAGAGGTAATATCTTTCTCAATCTCATCCAAACTGGGAAGAAAGGACAAACAATGGTGGTTGTCATCCCATGGTGCCTCCTTGACACTAATCATTTCCATAATATATTCATCCAATGGAAAAAAATGTAGAATGTAATCGAAAGTGGAGGATATGGAATCTAACCAAGATGGTAGTGAATATGAAGTAGACACTAGTAGATAATGGTCATCTGGAGAAGGAGAGGAATATTGAATGGTGTTGTATTCAACCTCTATAGGACTAAGTGGCATAGCATCACCTAGTGTGTCGAACTCTAAAGGACTAGGTACGATCCATGGATCAGATGATTCAAGGGATTGATGTACCATATTCAAAATCATATTAACCGTTGCAATGTGTTGCATGGTCGGAGGAATAGGTGTAGGGAAAGTGCCCATGAGAGAAGAATATTTTAGTAGACCTACCTTGAAACTTTCATAAGTAATATTTGAGTCCCCCAAAAATGGAATATTTTTGGTTGTTTGAGTGCGAGCATCAAAGGTGCAGTAATCTAACTGGTCGATGGTCACAATTTTACCTTGATGAGGGAATTGGACACATCAAAAAACTGATGAAGTGACAAGAGTCATAGCATAGAACCAATTTCTTACTAGCAACAATTTATAATCGAGGGGAGAGTCGACTACTTATACATCGACAAAAATAGTTTTGCCTCCCATTTGAATGGTTAAGGATTGTAATAATCCATGAGGTCAGAAACCTATTCCATCAAATTCTCTTAACATGGTGGGATATTGATTAAGACCAAGTGATTTTAGTCCTTTCCAACAAGATAAGGACATGACAGATGTTGATGCTCCCTCATCCAAGATCGTGCGATGAATATGTTAATTATGGACAACAACCTCAATTTGGAAAGCAATTTGGTGAGAGAGTCGTGATTAAAAAGTATCCAGATTGAACGTGATATTATTGGATGACTCAATATCTATAGCTATGATGGCTTCCAAGAGAGTACGTTGGTTGGGGAAGTGTTGTATAACTTTGAGAGTTGACATGGTACAAGTTTCTTGGGCCAAATCTTCAACAATGTTGTAGTTTTGAGCAACACGAGAGTTAGGATTAAAGGTCGACTTTTTGATTGTGCTCTTCGGTGGGTGTAGGATAGAGTCAAAAATTGGTTTCTCAATATGGATAGGTCCAGACGAAGGAGTAACATAAGTGAACAGTGGATCCGATACTAATCCAAGTGGATATTGGTGGCCACCCACCTGTTCCAACTGGCTCCTCTTGTCAGTTTTTAGTGCAACACGTTATTTTGTACTTCTTTGTAATTATGGGTTCTACACGTTCAGGGATGTATGAAGCCCTACACATCTTTGAGGTGGATATTGGTGGCCTCCCACCTAATCCAACTAGTGTATTTTTTATGTTTTCATGTCAGAACATCTTGTTGTACTTCCAGGTCCATTTTGGGGCCCTAAAGACAATTTTTTTCGATCACCATAGTCAAACAATAGTCAGATTCATATTTTCATGGTGTAATGCATAGTTCTCGAAAATACCTTTCCAATGGGCTATCACGTGCCTAAAATGGAGATCATATGCAAAAATTACGACCCCAAGAAGTTAATGTACTAACTTACCCAAACGGGGCCCACATGACTTTTGGCGTTTCATCTCCTAGGGTTAGGATTTTGGATGTCTAGGGTTTTGGCATTCCTTCTTATCATAAAAGGGCCTTCAAAGCCTCATTGTAACCATATTCTTAGGAATTATCATATTCGTCACATCTCTTCTCAGAGATAAAGCTACCACCATTCTAGCGAGTCTTGCACTATGTATTTTTATAGTCACTTTACAATTATTTCATTAATAGAAATCAAGTATTGTTGTATTTCTCTGTTTGTGGAATTTTCATGAGTATTTCATTGTGATTTATCTGCTTTCATTTCATTTCGAACATAATCTGGATTAGGTATAGTCCCATTAGTTACATTTTCCTTATTGGGTTTACCTGGTGGTGTGTCATATGTCGTAGTGTGAGTGTTTAAATCTACCCCATTAAAGATATAAATGTGTGCACTCGATGAAGCATACTTGGTAGGAGAATGACCTAAGTTACTTCATGTTGGAGGTGCAATATTTTGTGCAACCAATGAATTTTGTTTTGAAAAAGGATGTGTCAATACAATAGGTCGAGAATTTCCTTTAAAACGTTTAGAAACTTCATCTTGATGGGGACAGTCTCATGTGTAGTGGTCTTCAACACAAATGAGACATGGAAATTTTTGTTTTTGTCATGGTTTATTTTCAATAGTAGGTGGTTTTGCTTGGGTTTTTGGATTTTCATTTTGATTATTATTTTTCTTGGGTTTATTCTTAGTTTTATCCCCCCTCCCTGAATTGCTATGGAGAAGCAGATTGGACTACATTCACTTCAAATACTTGAGTTGGGGTGGATTTTGATGAGAGTGGAGTCAACCTGATAGTTGGGGCAGTGATTGAATGATTGGTTGTGTTGGATGACTATGAACCAGACTGGGTTTTGAAAAAACTGATAGATCCATATGAATGAGTGGTGGAGGATGGTTTTGATGGATCGATCAATGTACATGGAGCATTTGGGATCAATTCATACAAAGTATCGGAATGGGAATAAACCAAATCCAAATATTTTGAATGAGCAATGGCGTCCTCTTTTGTGATTACACCACCCATGGCCACATCTCGAGCAATAGGAGGTAATAAAGATTTCATGAAACACTCAGCCAACAATTGGTCCAGAATGGGTTCTTTGATCAATCGTCGTTGTCATCTCCATTCATGAATATGATCAGAAATATGTGAGTTAGTCTAACGAAGGGAGGTCAAAAGTTATGTGTCATTTTCGTATCGGATAGGCAATTGGAAGTGGGTGAGGAAAGCCATAGCAAGTGAATTAAAATATTGAAAAGTTCTTCGTTGTAACTCAATGTACCATTTAGTCGTTGAACCCATAAGTGTATGTTGGAAAAGATGTAAATGGATAGAATCATCCATCAATGACTTTGATGAATACCACAAATGAAAATTCATAACGTGATTATTAGGGTCTTTTCCAGTTTTTCTGTCAAATTTTGGAATATCATAAGGTAATTTGGCAAGAATGACTAGCCAAAAAGGGGAGTGTAATATGGGATCATTTGTTAATATCGATAAATATATTAGATCTAAAGTGTCTAAGAAGGGTAAATTTTGATTGGCTTGAGGATGATATTGTTGTGGCATAGGAACAATAGTAGGATCGTAAACTCATTGTGGTGGATAGTTGTATCCAGCAGGTCCTCCCATATGCTGTTGATTTTGACTAGCAAAAGTAGGATTCATTTGTTGAGGGATTTTCATAAAAGGAGAAGGGAAACCCATTTGGACCTAGGGGGAATAACCAATGTAACCTAGGGGAGGATAGTTAGATTGACTAGTTTTCCCTTGAGGAGGGCAACTAGGTTGACCTTGAGGAGGGTAAGGAAGTTTTCCTTGGAGAGAAAAATATGGTTGACCTTGAGGACCCCAAGTGGGATTCGAGACCCCTTAGAAGGGTTGTCCAAAATGTAATCCATAAGGGTTTGGATTTAAGGTTCCTCCCCATGGGTTGGTGTTTGATGATCCTCCCTGATGTGGCTGATGAAAAAGTCCTCCCTAGGGTGGTCCCCAGGATTGTGGCAAGTTTCCAGTAAATGAAGGTTGGAATTGTCCCCCTGTCATCGGTTGGGTAGCAACTGGGATTTGACCAGTAAAAGGGAGTTTCCCCCAAGTCGAAATTTGTGCATTGAAGGATGGTTTCCCCCAGTAGGGATTTGTCCTGTAGCTGGGTTTTGTTGTGTGAAAGGTTTTTGCATTCTTTGATGTGAAGGTGTCCCAATGACGTTTTGTGGAGTATATGAAGTTGATTCTTGAAGAGGGATGGTAGGTGTAACCGTCAGGGTACTTTTCAAATGACTAGGTAACACGACTCATGTTTCACTCATAACATGTCTTGAAGTGGTAGCGGTATTGATCGTTTGTCTAACGGGATGGTCAATAGAATTACATGATGGTCCTGGATCTCCACCGATGGTGGCATATGTATGTGGAGGTTCAAAGAGTGGTCGGCCAAAATTAATTTTTTCATAAATATCTCGTCCTGATGGATTTCTCCATATAGGATGAACATGAGTTTGTTGTGGATCTACCATTTCAGTAGAGCAGACAGGGGTAGTGTATTCTTCATTGGAATTTGGTTGCCATGGTTCCATGTCTAGTTGATCGTATGGCCTTGACGATAGTATGGGGTGATATTCTACTATGATGTTACCCGAGGAGTCCACTCGGATAAGGAGTGGGTCATAATGGATTGCCAAAGTCGGGTTTGTAGGAAGGGTGGAACCTTCCTGAACTACAACTAAATCTCTCTCAATATTTTTTATCAAAGGAGTGGCGACACTCCCATCGTCTGAATAGTTTTCGACCTCTTCACGATAAGTGTCTTCATGTGAGTTAGGAGGTATGGGTTCGTAGAATTTTGGAGGAAACCCTTGCATCCTACGTGATATACAAAGACCTTTATTGACCACAGTACCAATTCTAAGGACAACTGAAGTAAACAAACAACATTCGTTAAAAAATCTAGAAAACCAACATTCAAAACAATAACTTCTCTTAATGAACGTACTAGTTGGTGATGAAATCCAACATCGTGTGATCAAAGTGAGAAGGGGATAGGATTTGAGCGGGTGGACCAGTTATGTTGGCATCCTACTTAACAAACTTACGCCTTGGTACAAGTTCCATCACAGTTTTACCTATGGGTTACCCTCCAAGGAGCCTAAAGAGTTTGACCAACATTTGTTCCAAGTACAACAAAGACTTCCCTTCATAGTCACCTCATGTAAGGACCCTAAATATTATGGCCACTAAGGATACCAACTCGCATTCAGCCTCTAGGTGGGTATAGTCGACAATAGAGTTTGAACGTATGGGAAGGATATCAATTCTGAAATTCCTCAAGAGAACTGAAGACAAATGGACCGGTAAACCCTAGAGGACCCCGAACAGATTCAGAATTCACAAAGCTCTGAGACCAAATGGAAAAATTTGATCCTCAAGAAGAACCCCCAATATATGATCATATTATTACAATTAGTTAAACCTCGGAGGGATCATCTCTGTTTCTCTCCCGCACACGGCCTCGTGTTTAACCCATGTGTGAGAGGGGGGATCCCAACTATGCTTATACAAAGGTTGGATTTTCTCTCCCTATCACAATATTCTGATTTTTTTTTAACGCTTTGGAGAGTTATTCTCACAGCCTATTCCAAAGCTCTAGTCCTAGTCTATTGTTGGTGTAAAGATAAAAAAAATAAAGTTTTCTAGTTCAATTTTAGTTAGCATTTATTTTTTGTGGTTATTTTTTACACAAGGGTGAATGATAGTGAAACTAATGATGTTTGAGGATCAACTCCAGAAGAAGGCAAATGAAATTATATGCAAATTTTATTTTCAATTAACTTCTAGCTACGGGAAGGAGAATATTTTATTTTCTTTCGTCACTAACAAACACTCAAGAATGAAAAAAAATTATGCTATTTTGTTCTCAAACAAGAAGTCAGAAAATTGCCAAATTATAAAGAAAATGTTTTTGATATCCAAAACCAATGCATATAAATACTTCTTTGTTTGATTGCGGATGAAAACTAAGATGTCTGTTCAATACTTCAATCTTTCACTAATAATGAAAAAATGTTCACTACTGTGATAGGAAAAATTAAGAAGCAAAAAACATACAAACAAAGACACTCTCAACAGTAGACAAGAGATCGAAAGAAAAACCATTACCAAACTGGGCTCTCAAGGAAAAATACTAAGAAACAAAAGTCATACTTTATAGTCTTCAAGAATTGAGTAAGGGATCAAGGATAAATAAAACAATAGATCTTGTGATTGACGATATTCCCTGTGAAAACCTCCAATCAATCAGATAATCAAGAAGAGTGGCAATAAGAAACCAATTTTGAGAGAGAAAGGTTGATTTTTCAATCAGGAAAGACAACACAAACTCAATAAGGAATAAAAAGAATGAAAGGTAGCAAGTTTTAGTCAAACAAAGGACAAGACCAAACATAATAAGTTCTAATTTAGAGAAGGAGATCCAAAGACTATACCCAACAAGAAAGAAACCCTGAAATTTCTAAAAGAAAGGAAAATCAACGCTCTGGTAACCAAATCACCAGAGTGCTACAACGCTTCCTAGTAGACTCTAGGGTAGTGTTGGTTAATAAACAACGCTCTAAATTGCACTGTAGAGGGGCGCTAGTTCTGAGGAAAGTGAGAGAAAAAGTTCAAAAGGTTCAATAACTCAGGAAAATTCAGTAAGAGGCTCTATGAGACAACTAGCAAAGACAAAAGAGATGTAAAAATAGATTAAATCAGAAAATAGGATCTAAGGATAGGAAAAAGTCACGAACGAACCAAGGAAAGAACAAAATAAAAATTTGTTCCCCAGTGGATTCGATAACTTATGTTACGAAAATATTCCCCTACGGACAAGTGAAATTTGCCTTGGATTATTGACCCATATACCAAGACAGAAACAATGATTTGGACACTACCATTCCTATAAACTCATTTTTCTCATCGAAAAAGAGAGGAGAAGGTAAAGTAGGATGTACTATATTTACGACGTTTGTCCCAGTTGCTCCTATCTGCAAACTTGATCCAATTCCTGGCACAAATCAATACCTGCAATGAACAACAAGAAACACGTGACTTCCTTCTACTCTAATGGATTAGGCAAAACAAATTCATTATACAAATAAAATTAAACATAGACAAGCACATGAAACCACATACTTGAAGGAAATAGGCCAAGTATATTAAATGAGAACTTCAAAAGGAAACTGACAATATTCATATGATGTTGCAACATCCTCTCCAAGTCCTCCTCATCCAACCATTGCTCAAAGGATCCACAATCAAAATAACAATGCTTCCTTATTTTCTCCTCCCTTTTGTCCATGGGAATTCCTCCATTTATAGGTTTTGAGAGGCTTAACTACCTTGGGTATAATTGGAATTAGTTGAGGATATGGATCCAATAGTTGTGATATCTTTCTTAGATGCATCCCTAGAGTAAGATTCGAGTCAAACCAACTCAATCCATCAATAGCTATCTTTAGAATAAAATGGGATTTATTCCAATATTTCCTCAACCAACTCATAACTCCCTTAGAATGGGAAACATAGTGCTACAACATTCTCCCTGATATGGACCAAGAGTGCTAGCACTACCCTTTGTATGAGCAGGGGAGCATTGATCTTCCAAAAAGTTACCAAGATTAATAATTCCCTAGAAAAACATTTGTTCTGATTGTCAGATGATGGGGCTTCATCTTCTAACATGTTTTAGGGGTTGTAGCAAGTGTTTTCATGGTGTTGTTCATGATGCGACACTTAGGGAAAGACAAAGTGACACATATGATAAAATCACAACACTTACGACGATAAAAATGTGACACTGTCTAAGTGAGGAAATTTGATGTGTAACAAAGGCTCACGGGTTTGACCCTGAGACCTCCTTCCTAACATTAAACATTGGTTACCAATGAACCATGGGTGAGACTTGGTAAAGTACGCTCCAATTTTATTATTTAAAACTAGTCTTTTACCATAGCTTGGGGTCCTCCCCAAGTACAGTTCGAGAAAGAGTTTAAATGCATGTTTGAGTAATAATTTCATATTGTTGGCATGCTTTACGAGGCGAAGATCCCAAGAGGGGCCTAGGATGAGCAGTGTCAGAATTTCATGATTTGAAAGTCTTTTCTACACATTTTCGTGCCACAAGTCTGTTAGAAAAACAAGATCATAGACCAATAAAACAAAACAAATGTGGAAATAAAACACATAAGATACATAATAAAATAGAGACATAGATATACGTGGTTCACCTAGTGCGGGCTATGTCCACCAGATAAATTTCCAGGTCCTTCCTTTATTATTATCTGACAAATGAAGGGATACAACCTACAACACACCCATTGTAACTTCACCTTCTTTCTCTCACAGTCTCCTCACTCAGAAGAAAATGTTTGCAATGATACATAGATGCAATACATTCCCCTCATAAAATAGGGTTTCCTTCTAGGGAAAAAAAACCTAACATAACTTCTATCGTCATATATGCGACCTTATAATGAACAGTCTAGATTTACTATGAAATTACAATATATATGTATAAGGAAAAGTTTCCTTACGGGGCTTCGCCCTCGAACCCTCGCTTGCCCCCGGATCCTGTAGGAGGGGAAATCCCAACCTGCACTTCCCCGTGTGGAGGAGTGTACATACTTCTGGGGTGTAAAGTCTTCATGGGGTATAAACATGACTGAAAACAAAGACCTCTGAATCAGGAAGATAATCAGGCTCAACAACCAACAATCTCCCACTTGGAGACTGATCTCAACAAATCCATCATTGTTGTATCTATTGGAATATGATCCTTCTTGGAGCTGGAAAATTTCTCATCTTCACCTTCATGCTTGAAGACCAACTGAAAATAAGCAGGAACTCAGTTTCTCCCTGGTTACTCCCTTTGTTAACATGTCTACAAGATTCTGGCTAGTGTGTATCTTTTCCAACTTAAAATTTCCATCTTCCAAGACGAATCATATGAAATGGTACCTGAGCTATATATGATTAGTATTAAAATGGAAGGTTGATTTCTTTGCAATGTGAATGGCACTCTCACTGTCACAATACAACCTGTTATTCTTCTACTTATTTCCCAATTCCTCCATAAACTTATGTAACCAAATAATATCTTTACTAGCCTTTGTAGCAGTAACATACTCTGCCTTTGTTGTTGAAAGTGAAACAACCTTTTGTAGTTTATAAATCCGACTTATTCTTGTTCCACCTATAGTAAAAACATACCCTATGGTGCTCCTCCTGCTATCTTTATCACCTGTCATATCTAAATCAACATATCCCTATAAAACAATGTTTGAACCTAAAAAACATAATGCATGAGTAGTCGTACCTCTAAAATACCTGATAATCTACTTTACTTCCTCCCAATATTCTTTACCTGGATTGTTCATATACCTGCTCACAGGTCCCACTGCATGTGCAATATCCGGTCTTGTGAAAACCATCGCATACATCAAGCTACCAATTGTTGATGAATAAGGGACCATGTACATGTATTCTAT
Source organism: Picea sitchensis (assembly GCA_010110895.2). Lineage (NCBI taxonomy): Eukaryota > Viridiplantae > Streptophyta > Pinopsida > Pinales > Pinaceae > Picea > Picea sitchensis. The sequence goes on from SNQJ01S0017295.1 coordinate 42,171, forward strand.
CTCCTCATGTGTCTTGGGACACATTTCCTTAGTTAATTTGAAATGGTTGGCCAAAGGTGTATTAATTGGTTTTGCATTCTACATTCTAAACCTCTTCGACACCTTCTTTATGTACTCACGCTGAGAGAATGTCAATTTGTGATTTTTCTTGTCTCTTGTTATTCTCATACCAAGGATTTTCTTTGTGGCACCCAAATCCTTAATTGCAAATGGATTAGCTAATTTCTCTTTGAACACATTTATATCCTGCATATTAGACCCTGCAACAAGCATGTCATCTACATACAATAACAAGATAATATAACTTCCATTTTCTAGATTTTTAAAATAAACACAGTGGTCAGAATGACATCTAATATAACCTTGTTCCATCATAAGCCTGTCAAACTTAAAACACCACTGCCTTGGAGATTTTTTTAGGCCATACAAGCTCTTCTTCAACCTGCATACCAAATTCTCCTTTCTTTTGACCTCATACCCCTGTGACTGTTGCATATAAATCTCTTCCTCCAAATCCCCATGGATAAAATTTGCTTTTACATCTAACTGTTCAATATACAAATCTTGTATTGCCACAAGACTTAAAATAGTCCTAAGTGAAGTCATCTTAACAACAAGAGAAAATATTCCATCAAAATCTATACCTTTCTTTTGTGCAAACCTATTTACAACAAGTCTATCCTTGTACCATTTTTTTCCTCCATCTTCTTCCTTCAACTTGTAAACCCATTTATTCTACAATTCTCTTTTTCCTACAGACAACTGAACCAAATCCCAATTCTGGTTATTTACCAGGGAATCCATTTCCTCTTTCATGCCTTGCTCCCACTTATTTTTAGTGTCTACCTGCATTGCTTCTTCATAACATTTTGGTTCACCAGAATCAGTCAAAAATAAATAATACAATGAAGGAGAGTATCGTTCAGGGGGTCTACTTAACCTCATAGATCTTCTAACAACACTTGCAAGAGTTTGAGGTACATGTTGCTCATGTTGTTGTACATTTTTATTTTCTGGTACCTTTGGAATTTCTTTTTCAGTGATCTCATCAAGCACTGTGTATTATTGTTTTTGTTTTTCCTGTTTCTTTCACTGCAACTGATATTTGTACATGCCATTCTCATTGAATATGACATCTCTACTCCCAATGATTTTGTTATTTTCATAATCCCATAAGCGATAACCAAAATCATTAACACTGTATCCAATAAAGGTACACTTCTTTGATTTTTCCTCAAGCTTTGTTCTATTTTCTTTAACAATATGGACAAATGCTTCACAATCGAAAGTCTTCAAAAAGAATAGTTTACCTTTTTACTTGTCCATGCCTCCTCTGGAATTCTACCATCCAAAGAGCTTGAAGGTTCTTTGTTTATTAAGTAAACAACATTATCTACAACATCTGCCCAAAACTGTACGGGAAAACCAACATGCAATCTCATACTCCTTGCATCCTGCATGATTTTCATGTTCATCCTTTCTGACACACCATTTTCTTGTGGTGTTCCTTGAACTGTCTTCTTTCTACGAATCCCATGGTATGAACAGTAATCATCAAACTCCTTGCTGCAATATTCACCTCCATTTTCTGATCTGAGACACTTCAACCTTTTTCATGTCTCATTCTCAACCAAAGCTTTCCATTTATTAAACCTTTTCCTAGTTGCATCATCAATAATAGCAACATAATAACGAGAGCCACCAATAGATGATACATGAGCTGGTCCCCATACATATTTATGCACAAGCTCTAACCTTTCACTCTTCTTTTATTTTTCGACTCTGAGAAATTTGACTCTCTTTTGTTTTCCATAAACACAATGCTCATAGAAATGCAAATCAATTTGTTTAAGATCTGGAAAAAAAATATTTTGTGAAGTATTTGCATCCCCTTCTCACTCATGTGTCAAAGCCTATGATTCCATAGTGTTGTATCCACTCTTGTAGAAGCTAAAGAGATATAAGAGTCAGTATAGCAGTACATAAATACATTGTACCTACATTCTCTCCTTTTTCTATTACCAATGATCCTTTGGTGACCTTCCACGCCTTATCTATAAATATGGATATACAACCTTCACTTTCCAACTACCCTGTTGAAATCAGATTTTTCCTTAGATCTAGAACATGTCTTACCTCTTTCAACAACTATTGGTTTCCATTGCTTTGCTTTATTTTTACCTTTCCCATTCCAACAATTTTGCATGGTGCATCATCACCCAAATGAACTTGTCCAAAATCATCTTGAACATAATCTAGAAAATGTTTCATGTGGGGTGTGGCATGAAATGAAGCCCCTGAATCTACTACCCAAGACTCAGAAATATTATCTATATAAATAATCAAAGTATCGTGTAACACATCACCTGTTACATTTGCTTCCTGATTTTTCTCATGTTGTCCATCTCTTTGTTTCTTTGGAGCTGTACAGTATTTCTTCATATGTCCTTTCTTCCCACAATTCCAACACTCTATATTTCCAAGTCTGGATTTGGATCTACCCTTCCTAGAATTCTTGCGGTTCCCTGAGCTCTTTCCTCTATCCTTTTGTCTTCCCTTGTTCTTCGTTCTTAATGCATTACCTGATGTCTCACCTGTGTTTTTTCGTTGCATTTCCTCACTAAGGATAAAACCAACAACATCATCATCATTTAAAGTGTTTGAACTAGAGACAGAGTTACTTACAACCATGACCAAACCGTTACAACTTTCTGGCTATGAGCACAAGATTAGAATATCCTTGACCTCGCCATCAAAGTCCAATTTTATAGAACTTAGTTGATTAGTAACTGTATTAATTTCATTTAAATGATCTGCAACAGTTTAGCCAATGCATCCATCAATTCCTTCGTTGTCTTTTATTTCGAAATATTGAAATCCATCGATGCTTCCAAGCTCAGCCATATCATTCTGAGTGCCTTTATGTCAAGAACCTCTCATTCTTCATCCTTCATGGTCGTCAGCTTCTTTGCTATTCCACCCAATGGTAGGAATAGATCCTTCTGATATAAATAATCTTCCATAACTGGTAGTTTTGGCTGTTAAATTTCTTGACCCTAAACTTTCCATTTTCCGCAATTTCTCCCACTTGAACCAGGAACCCTCTTTTCTTGCGATTTACCTTTCACTCTAATACCAATTGTTAGAAAAACAGGATTGCAGAGCAATAAAATCAAACAAATGCGGAAATAAAACACATGAGATACACAATATAATAGAGACACAGATATATGTGGTTCACCCAGTGTGGGCTACGTCCACTAGAGAAATTGCTAGGTCCTTCCTTTATTATTATCCAACAAATGAAGGGATACAACCTACAACACACCCACTATAACTTCCTCTTCTTTCTCTCACAGTCTCCTCACTCAGAATACAATATTCATAATGATACATAGTCGCAATACATTTCCCTCATAAAAAAGGGTTTCCTTCTAAGGAAAACAAACTATAACATAACTTCTATCGTCAAATCTGCGACCTTATAATGAACGGTCCATATTTACTATGAAATTACAATATAAATTTACAATATAAATTTACAAGCCCCCCCTACACTCCCCCACGTGGAGGAGTGTAAATATTTTTGGGGTGTAAAGTCTGCATCGGGTATAAACACAGATGAAAACAAAGACCTCTGAATCAAGAATATAATCAGGCTCCACAACCAATAGAGTCCACCGGTGAGGTCCGTTTTTGGATATGGGCAATAGATCAGAAGGCTATTTTTCGGACTTGAGGTATAATAATGTATTTGTGCCAAATTTTTAATGTTGAGATAATACAAAGCCTCTCCACTTCGAAGTGGGCCTGAAGACGTAGTCCATTCTTGGGATGAACTATGTTATCATGTCTTGTGTTCTTTCTCTTATTCTCATATTTTCTCCATGATTATGTCCTCTTTAATTAATGTTGCACATAATATTTCATTTACACTCTTTAATGCAATTATTTTAATAAATCATCGATTAAAATATCATGGATCATGTTGGTATTAGAGCGGTCTTATTTGACTTGAATTGCGAGTGTGAATGCTTACCACGGCCAAGCTCAAATCAAGTGAAGGAAAACTTAATACTTTCAACCCAGAGATTGGACATGCAACTCGAGGGAGATGAAGAAGTTTGTGCAGATTATGAGCAGAATATTCACAGGGCTTTCTACCACATGTCAGATATGGTAGAAAAATTGTTTGGAAATTATGAGAAGAGAGTGGCAAAGGAGAAGAAGAATATGGCTAAAGAAGAGGATAATGCTTTAGTAAACTATGGAAGTCGAGTAGATCCTCCTGAGCCTCCATATCCATCTTCAAGTTCAATATATTCTTCCTCTTCCTCTCATTCTCATCATTCTAGTTTTCATCCAAGTACTTCTAAAAATCCATTGTTGAAACTAGATGTGGAATTTAATTTTCCCATTTTTAATGGAGAGGCTAATGCAGATAAGATTAATAATTGGATCATAAAAAATGAAGTTTACTGCCATGTACAATAAATCGAAGAGGAAGAGGCGAAGATTCAGTTGGATTCTCTTCGACTGGAAGGAAAAACCCTTGTATGGTGGGAGAGAAAACTTTAGAAAGGTAGCAAACATAATGGTAAACTCCTTTCTTCATGTTTTGAATTTACATATGCGTTGAAAAATCAATTTTATCCATTGGGTTATGTTTAAAAATCCATGATGGAATGGAAAAATCTAAGACAGGGTAAAGGTCAGAGTGTTCAGAGTTTCACATAGGAGTTTAGGAAACAAGCACTTGCATTAAATTTTCCTTTAGATTATCATGAAACTTTGATGAAGTGTATCGGTGCACTTCACAGTTACATTCAAAATACATTATTATTGTTTAACCCCACAAACTTAGATGAAGTGTGTGTCCAATCAAATCACCTTGAAAGCAAGGGAAATAATGTATAGGAAGAACACAAGCATTCAGAAGACAATTCCAAAAGGAAAGGATAAGATGACAACTACAACAAAGAAAGAGGGAGAAAAATCATCTTGCACTCATTACCAGAAAGATGGGCACGATAATGAGCATTGTTGGAAGATATATCTGAAGTTAATACCAAAGCGATTTGGTGGCCAAAGGAAGAAGAAAAATGTTGCTACCATGCAACAAGACCTAGGTTTCGACTCAAGTGATGAGGAAAAGATCACAACAGTTGGATTACAAGGTAAAGTTTCCTTGCATGCTAGTTCAAGTTCTAAAATTCCATCTCTTGAAAATGATGAAAGAAGAAGTGAATTATTCCACATAAGAGTAGTGACAAAGCACACAAAAGTGGAAACTTTGTTTGATCCAAGCTCACAAGTTAACTTTATATCTGAAGAGATTGTAAACAAATTGGGATTAACCACAAGACCTCACCAGAAACCTTACCCACTTGGTTGGGTACATGATAATGCAAAAATTCAGGTTACCAGTCAATGTAGATTGAATTTTTCTATTTCTTATAAGTTGATAGATGAAGTTGATTTGGATGTGGTTCCCTTAGATATCTATGGTATTGTACTAGTGAGTCCTTATCTTTATGACAAAAAAGAAATCTTCTTCTGGAAAGAGAACAAATACCATCTCATAAAATATGGAGTGGAATATATTGTTAGGGCTCATAGCACATAATCTAACCCATCACTTATTACTGCAGGTCAAATGAAGAGAGATATACATACTTGTAAGAACCATGTGCTTACGATTGTAAAAACCAAAGAGCTTGATAAGTCTAATTCTCTAGATGCTCCTAATCCTTTACATAAAAATGAAATGCTTGAGATGAGACAGGTCTTTGAGTGGGGAGGTGGACAGAAAAGGGCCTTCAACACTTTGGGAAAAAATATCAACCTCGCACCAATACTAGCTCTATCGGACCTTCAACAACCATTCAAGGTTGCAACCAATACCAGTGTAGATTCCATGAGAGAAAATATACTTTTTAGACCTCCTAGTTTTGCATCTATTATTTTTAAGAATGATCATGTTAGCTATGTTGGAAAATATGCTATTGACGAAGTCTCCAAAGATGTATATGAGAGGCTAATCCATGGCTTGTAGGTGAAAATATATTGGTTGCAGGACAAACTACTCTACCATTTGGGTAAACCTTGTATTCCTACCATTGTGAAAATGCATGTAATTGGAGAAGCTTACACTTCTCTTGTATTTGGCCATTTTGGGGTAGAGTGGATTGTAGTGCATTTGTTGAGGTTATGTTTTCCTCGAATGAATGTAATTGTAACCATGAATATAAATGAGTGTGTGTTGTGCATTTTTAATCCCACTAATAGAAAATCAGGGTTGTACACACCACTCCTTGTTCCTTCTCATCCTTGGAATAGTACCTCCTTGGACTTTGCAGAGCGGTTTCCTATGTCAAAAATGGGTCATGAATACTTCCAAGTAGTAGTGGGTAGGTTTAGCAAGACATGCATTTTGATGCTATGTAAAAATCATATCATTGCTGAGAAAATTGCTCATCTTTTCTGTCATCATGTATGGGTCCACTTTGGACTTCCCACATCCATTATCTCAGATTGAAACACTTGATTCCTTGGAAAGTTTTTGTGGAGAATGATGGACACCAATATGAAGAGGAATATTGATTTCCATCTGCAAACCGACAGAAAGACATAGGTTGTTGACAGAACAATGGTTCACTTGCTCTGAGGTTCCTACAACGAACATCCCAAGTTGTGGTATGACAAGCACATGGTTGATCATCAGTCTCAAGTGGGAGATCAAGTGTGGCTCTACATCAATAGAGTTTTGTTGAATGGAGATGGAGATAATATCAAGACCATCAGATATGGACCCTTTAGAATCTTGGAGAAAATTGTTACAAATGCCTTTCGCCTCGATATACAACCGTACATGAAAATATACTCAATTGTGAACGTAGAGAGCCTGAAAATTTATGAGCCTCCAATGATCATGGATCATAAGGAGAGTGTTTCAGTGCCTTCAATGGAAAAGTTTGATCCTGAGTACTTGGACGAGTTGAAGGAAGATATAATCCTAGGCAAAAGAACGAGGACTTCATGCATGGAAGATGTAGAATATCTTTGAGTGGGCCTAAAGGGAACACATACAATAAAGCACGGTGGATTGAGAAAGATAAAGTGAGGGAGAAATTCCCTCACCTACCTGTTGATTGATGAGGCTTTTGGAGGCCCAAAAGATTCTTAGTGGGGAGAAATGATCCAGGAGGATCTAAAATGATAAAAATTCAAAGTCCTCATATCTCAGCAAAAACAATTCCTAGTAAAATTGATCATCACAAGCTTTCCAACGGTGCAAATGAAACCTCAAACAGAGCTAGAACGAAGAAGATATGGTCAGTCAAAGTTGCGATCAGCCCAGTCAAAGTCAACCTATCCATATAGGTGACGTCATCAACAGTCTGTATAGGGTGACATCAACATGACATGTGGAAACACCATAGTATGCCATATGACATGATGATTAAGAATTTTTGGTGGCCACTTGGGCCAATTGGCGAGTGCCATGTGGCACCCTCAAGTGATGCCATGTGGCATCACCCTAGAGCTTCCATGTGGTAGCATGAAAGGGTGATGGGTGGCAGAGCTGACTAGACCAGTTTGACAAATGACAGGGAGCCTCATGGACCAATCATAGGGTGACATGTGGCAGCCTCAAAATTCCCAATGAGGGCCCATGACCAAATTAATTTTTTTTTATTAATAGGCCATCGACTAGACCCAGCAGCCAGTCTGACCAATAGTCCACAAAATTCAAAGGAAGTTTCAATGGTGGAAACACTACCCAAAACCGGTGGCCATATCCACGAGTGTACCACGAACCAAGGACCGTACACATGTCCTGTTCGATTGGCATGGAGTTAAAACAAAACTTTTGTATATATGTATGGTGGTTAAAACAATATTCGGTGGACTGCATTGTTTTATAACATTTGGAAATGGTTATAACAAAGAGCCAAAAGTTGGAGGCCCGCAGGTTTGACCACGATACCTCCTCCCTAAAATTATACATTGGTTACCAATGAACCATGGGCGGGACTTGGTAAAGACCACCCCAATTTTATTATTTAAAACCAGTCTTTTACCATAGTTTGGGGTCCATGCCCAAGTAAATTTTGGGCATAATTTTCAATGCAGGTTTGAGTATTAATTGCATACTGTCGGCACACTTTATGAGGAAAATATCTCAGGAGGGGATTGACATGAGAAGTGTTATAATTTCATTATTTGATAGTCATTTTTGCACATTTTCTCGCCACGAGTCCACTGGTGAAGTCTATTTTTTTTGTCTGGGCAACGAATCAGAAGGTCATTTTTCAAACTTGAGGTATAATGATGGATTTATGCCAATTTTTTATTTCTTATATAATGTAAAGCCCCTCCACTTCGAAGCAGGCCCGGAGACGTAGTCCCTTTTAGGGACAAACTCTGTTATCATGTCTTGTGTTCTTGCTCTTCTTCTCATATTTTCTCCATGATTATGTCCTCTTTAATTAATGTTGAACATAAGATTTCATTTACACTCTTTAATATTTCTTTTAATAGGTCATCGATGATAAGATCTCGGATCATGTACAATTTCAAATGGTTTAGAATAGGGAAATTACACTTGCTAGCATAGCAATCTACTAAAATGATTGATGAGATCACTATTCTTGACATGACATAATCTCATACTATTGTTGTTGATATATTGTGTTTTTATACTCTTAAGAGTACACCAGACCCTGAGCCTATATCTCTTGATCAACCAGTACAGACCTTTATACCTTATCGTCATCCTTTTCAGACTCAACCCGACTTGATAGTCGACTAAAGGAGTTTTTTACTGCATATTTTTCAACTGAGTTTCAACTTGCTATTTTTTCGTCGACTGGTGTTTCGACGAATATCTATTGATGTTAATTTAATCTCTCGGTTTTGTTTAACAGGGGGAGTACTTGAAGTTGTTGATGTGTAAACCCAACTAATGTGCTTGTATTTTCTTAGACCGATAGAACCATGTTCGACTCTATCGTTTAGAGTTGTACTTTTGTTTATTGTACCTGATACAGAGATTGATGGATTGATAAGCATGATTATATTGGTGCATTATTTTCTAGTCGTCTCATTGACTGTCTAGTGTTGTCATGTTGCCTAGTCGACTTATCGACTCGGATCGTGTTTGGATAGTATATTTTGCAACTAATTTGCAATGGATGACTGCTCTTTTGGCCTTGACCTGTGTTGATGGTGATTAGACTTCCTGAGGAATGTTGTTGTACCATCTTGTGATCAACTTTTGTATTCTTAACAAATTTAGGGGGGGAATGCTACGGAATTTGTTTTCCTCCAAGCTGAGTTTACGGGGGATGTTGGAACATGTGGTTCCATCGTAAACCACACATTTTCGAATGAGCAAGTTAACCAAGTATTTGGGTCAATGGTTGACTAAACTAGTGGTTGACTATGTCCACTTAAGTATCCTTGATCTACAATTTATGGACATGTGCAACTTCCTTCACCCTATTTTTTTGGTTTTGGTCCATGACCAAAACCCATTTATAGACAATCCTTGTGATCAGTCTATCATCATCTCAAATCATCAGATCATCTCAGGAGATCTACTCTCGCTCTCATTGAGTGACTTGTGCTTTAGTGCTACAGTGTATTTTGACGCCACCACTTCTCTTGGATTCCTTATTCTCTACATTCAATCATTGTTCCAACAGAGGAGAATTGGAGAAGGGGGTATGGAAACTTGATAAATAGGGAAAATAAGTGGTTTGTTGGAATGATGTGGGTTCCATCAGAAACTACATACTTCAATGAGCAAGTTAACCAAGCATTTGGGTCAATGGTTGACTAACCAGTGGTTGACTATGTCCACTTATGGATTCCAGATCCATGTTTTATGGACAGATGCAACCGTCTTCACCCAAGTTTGTTGGTTTTTTTTCCATGACCAAAACCTATTTATATACAATCATTGTGATCGATTTATCATCATCTCAAATCATCAGATCATCTCAGGAGATCTACTCTCACTCTCATTGAATGATTTGTTCTTCAGTTCTACAGTTAGTATTTTGACTACCACTCTCTTGGATTCCTTATTCTCAAGACTAATCATTGTTCCAACAGAGAATTCGAGAAGGTATGGAAACTTGATAAATAGGGTACAAGGAAGCTGAAGGAGGTTGGAGCTTATGGTGAGTTTGGATAATTCTTGGAAGATATATTTCTTATGATAATATTCTTATAGAATATGTGTTTTGTTGTTCTTGGAGTCATAGGTATGGAGGGACAAGAAACTAAAAAGTTTCTTGGATCTAGGAAGTTGGCTAGGAGGATAATTTTATTTCACTCTGGGAAAGTGGGAAAAGAACTCATGGAGGAATCTTCGTACTACTCATTAGACTACATTACCACTTATCAACTTCAGCAAACCAAGGAGGAGGTATTTTACTTGGTATTGTGTTATGTTTCTATTTAAATATTTAAATTGTAAAGTTAACTTGTTACTTATCTCATCTTGTATAGTTAGATTCAAATTTGAAATATTTAGCATTGGGAAAATATAAATTAATTATGTGGTAGGTTATTCCAGTTATAAAGAATAAAATTTATGGTAAAACAAGATATTACAGATCATGTCTTATATTAAGTGAATATAATTACATAGCCTTTCCCCATAGGTGTTACAATACATTACATACTATAAAGATTTTTTTTTAATATGAACTGAAAAATATATATTAAAAGATACACATGTATGCTCTCCATCAATGATTTTAGTTAGCGTTAATAAACCTTTCTTTGTGTAAAGATCTCATGTGATGAAAATTCACAGGTCTTCAAGAATATGGTGGCCTTTACTAATAACATCCACATGACTTTCAAATATTTTTACCCAATAGAATGTTCCACCAATCGATACCTCTATTAAATAATCCAACACTTCCATGGGATATAGAATTTTCAATGACTCGTATTTAGAAATACCATGGAAATTTTCATCATAAATACAAACATAAATGCATGGATTTATAGTAAAATCAAATGGATTTCTGATATGCACCAAAATCCCATCCATTGAATAAATTCATTTCTACAAATCTTGACAAAATGGACATCTCTCAATAAGAGAGTCACATCTGAACACGATCCCATATTAAACCCTCACTTGATGATTGTAGTGGAATGTTTTTAATGATATTCATTTGACCCACTTGAATATAACTATGATTTTATTTCAATTAATGAAGGATGGTGTAGCATAAGCTTGCCACCTTCATTTGCATACACCATTTGAACAGGAAAAAAAATCATGCATACAATGTTTCCATGTGTCATTGCTAAAAAAATGTAAAGAAATAAATCATTACCACAAGGATGCAAGCATGTCAACTCTAGGTTTACCATATGGGACTCGTTAATAACTTTGTAGATAATGATCTCTTATAAACCATTTTCTCCTTTAAGAAGAGAAATTGTACCAAAGTTTGGAACATTTCCCCTGACACACTACATAGTTGAACAACATTGAAGTTGATAAGATATTTCCCTATCATTATGTTGTAACTAATCATCAGTATTGCTAGATGCATCATCGTCACTCCATCAATATTTTTTAGCTATTCTATATATTTGTCATGACTTGTGTCATTGTATAGATAATTGTTGCTTCATTTGTATTTGTTTTGATCATGGATAATTCTCTTCAACAAGTATTTGGAAAGATTCTTCCACAAATTCTAGTGGCAACAACTTTTTTTCTTTATGTGGCAATGAATTAAGCCATGTACAAAACATAATAATAATAATAATAATAATTGCAATCATGACAAGATTCCCAATTGGGATACACATGTTACATATGATATCTTTGAATTGGAAAGCGACTATGAAAAAATATACATTTCTCTATAAGAAAAATAAAAATACTAGATAATAAATGTTAGATTTTACTGCACCTTAGGTCTGGTCTATTGTTTCCACAGTTATACACAATTTACCCAATAAACACATTGAGATGCCTAACTACTTTAGCATAGCGGAACATACAACAATATAAGAGATGAATCATCAATATCATGAGACACAATTTAGTTATGTAATAGTGTTAATATCAGAAATATTGAGAGAAAAACCAACCCTCCCAACCAATACAATATCACCAAAATTTGAGGACAACCTTGTCCTCCAAAGTCACCAAAACTGAGAACAACCTTGTTCTCCAATAACCATACAAATTAGAAAGACAAACCTTAGCAATATCTGGAAATATTTTTTTCCCACAAATCTGTTGTAGATCACATGTACGGCTTGCTAACGTAACCTATCAGCATGTACTGATTTGTACTTTCCCAAAACACAGATATGTTATTCAACTTACTAGAAACCCACATATATACGTGATTTTCTCCTTTGCAACCTGTATATACCCTATACGTGATTCTTCCTCCTACAACCCATGTATATACACACTTTTCCCTTCTGCAAACCATGTATGACCTCAGAAACTCATTTTTCTTCACACGTGCTTCCTTCCCTACTTTCACATTCTGGTCCAGAATCCCTAGCCTAGATCGCCTAGGTGCAAAAGTCTCCTTGCCACAAACTCTATACTCCTTAGCATACGTGTTTACTCACTTATGCTAACTCCATGATGCCACATTATGATACAATGAGATGTCACAATGACCTCTCTCCTTTATATACAATTCTTGTGGGTCACTATAGAATCCCCTCCACAAGTCAACATCAATTTAAGATTTCCTTGTGGGTGTGAAGCCTCGACACAAGCCCACAAATCCCATCACCAAACCCATGAAGCACCCACTCAAATCCAAGGGGGTTTTCACCAAACTGAAAGGCTAATATAGTGCCAATGAAGATTCCAACATGCCTGACACCTTGTCCTCTTGTGGGAATACCTCCCAAGCTACAAAATCAACAATAAATAACCTTTTGTAAGAACCTTTGATTTATCTTCTTCTTGGAACCAAGTTTTTAGCTTTGTATCCAAAACAAAATTGATGCTCCTAACATATTTTTTCATCAAGTAATTAAGAGTAAAATTGAGCATTGTGCATATACAGTATTAGATAAATAACACTTATACCCTGCTTTGAAACAAAAAAAAAATGCACAACAAAATTAGAAAATAAAAGTAACAATCGTTATGAGAATATAACATGAAAAAATAGGGATTCATAACACTTACATTAATTAAACTTCAAGAAACTTGGACAAAGATCCTCATAAACCATTTTAGATTATTAAATGAAACCCACGACCTTCGAGGCACCTAAAACCAATGTATTATTTGTATATTTTTCTATTGAGAAACTCTTTCTCACGTGTACATTAAATCCCAATGGGTAGAAACCAATATATATAACATTTCATAAAAATCCTCCTTTAAAATATCATAAAATAATCGACCCTAGAATAATTTTTAAGCATGCAAATTTTTTCCACAATAGCATGAATTTATGTCCTATAAGAAACTTTTTATATCATGTACCTTCAATAACTAATGGAACCAAAATAAAAATATAATCAGTTCTAAAACATTAAATCATCTTACCAATGGATCACCATCATTTTTGTTTAGAAAAATTCAATGCAATCTTGTTTGGTTTGATCAAGAATTGCATTGAATATGATTTATTAGTGGTTTTTTTATGTTGGGAATCTGATCTAGTTTATTAAAATTTGTCTCTCAGGGTGTTCATAGTGTTGGTTCAAGTGGGACATTGAACTTGGTTTTTTCATATGGTTCTATTGTTAGGTTCTCTCAAAAAGGGCATCCAATCCCATCTATTCATAGGGTTTTCATACAAAGTTTGTTCACGTAGGGACAATGACCGGGTTTGATCATATGTTTCAGGTAAATCAAAGAGGATTAAAAAATGATGGATTTTCCTAATGTTACCTACTTTCATGAAATGGTGAGTTAATCCCACATCATTTTATGTGTGAAATAATTTAACTCCACATTGTTTCTCATGCAACCAGAAAATCTTTCTAGGGTAAATAGGAGTTTGTCTTATTGTGGATTAACCATGTTAATTAACTCTTAATTACTTTTAATCAATTTCTTATTTAGGATACATTTTGGGGGTGGTAATTTCTTATTATCCCTACTGCTATCAACCTTTGGCATTTCCCAAATAGTGTTCACATTTTTCCTTCCCTTGGCATAATTTAAAAAAATAGTATTCTCGTCACCTTAGGCAAGCTAGATAGCATGATCTTATGCCTCCATTTGGTCTTATCCCAAGCTAGAAAATTCATTTTCCTTTCTTATGGAGATTTTAATGATTATTTTTCCTCCTTTGAAAAATACCATAGTAATTCCACACAAACAAGTTAGTGATCTTTTACCCTGCCTATGGAATATATTTCTAAGAAGCATTGTATTTTTGTTTTACCAAGAAAACATATATTTCATGATTATTTATAGGTTGGAACTAAATTGTAGCATATTTGACTCCGATTTTGTTGGATCATAGCAGCCACATAACATATCCATCCATTTTTAACCAAATTTGTGAATCCTTCCTCCTCAACCCAATAAGGATTAAATTTGAAAGGGCGTAGGGGGGCGGTTTTTATCATCCTTTTCAATTTGCAAGAATACTTACACAAGATTAGAGACACCCCCTATCCTAATCCAAGTCCTAATTTTATATTACCTCTCTATAACATCTTTAGAAGTTAAAAATCAATTCAACACATTGTAAATGGCATCTTTCTCTAATCGAAAATTCCTCCAAGTGGGAGCTAGTGAAATTAGGTCAGATTCACAAAATTTAACCTCCTCTATGTTTCTTAGTAGAAAATAAACCAATGGATATATCCTAATTTCCTCCCCCCATATTTATTCTTTTCTTGATACATAATTTCAATCCCCATGCACAGTCACATTTTCACCTTGAATAAATTCCAAACCAAGAACAACTACCCAAAATGATACCTATTATTATAAGGACCATATAAATTTATAACACTGAAAGGATTCCCAAATTCTAGAGACAACAAATCCATGTAAGTCCCTAATAAAACAATATTTGAATTCTAAAATTGTAGGGATTGGTTCCATGTCGTCAGTAGTCCCCTAAATGCTTCTGCAACATTATAAGATATAAAATTCCATCGTTTTGGTAAGGGAGATAATAGTTTTGTCACCTTCTCACCTTAAAGCATTGCTTCTTGGACTGAAAAAACTATGGTCTATGAACATGGAACAAGACATCTATCACTATTTAATGGGTATTATATAACAACCTATTGTTAAAATACGTAACTTTTGTCTTTTAAACTTGATTAGGGATGGCCTGGCTCTCAGGGCCCTAGTTAAGGTTTTTCATTTCCCTTCTATTATTTCCCCTCTAATTTGTGTTTCACTATGGACATTAAATATCTTCTATTGGGAGTTGTGTGGCTTGAAATTTTCCTAATAAAAATTCATAACCCTCCTTCAATCCCAACCCCTTACTTTATGTCTCATGCACTTTGGAAGAGTGCGAGTGGTATCTTTTATTTACTTCTTTTGGCACCCATCGCTATTTGAGTCCAAGGAGAATTGGGTTGATATATCCTCAGTGGGAATTAATAATGTGTCATTTATAGGGAGGGATATGACTACATGTAGGTATTTTTTTAAGCCCTAAATAGTGGTTCATTACCCCTTAATTGGGGCATATTACATTAGTAATGTTATTTTATTTCTGTCGGCTTTATTCCATTAGTTGTAATTATACCTCCCAGTCTCCTATATATAGCAAGGAGACATTTTCATTTGGAATCATCTTGTAATTGTACATTTATGTGGGAATAAGGAGGTTGACCCCTCAAAGAGGCTCATTATCTGAATTTCTCTCTTTTTCAAGGCGTTGAGTACTTATTCTAAGGTTTTTCTATGCTATATTGATATTTGGTTCTTAACATATGGTATCAAAGCTCAAGATCTTGGGGTTTCATTGCTACATCTGAGACACCTTGGAATTTTCGCTATAACTTGTTTTCTACAATGTTTCAGAAGCAATGGATTGGAGGATATTTATTAGAGGGATAAAGGTATGTTGGGTTACAATTTCAGCTCCTAAGGCCTTAAACTTTCGTAGATACAGCCTGCGCAAGATAGGGTTATGGAATCATCCTGAAATTAGTCATTGCGGAATTTTCTCTATAAACATTTTTCTATAATGTTTCAGACCCTAATCTCCAGAGGATATTTACAAAAATTAGTAAGGTATCTTTGGTAAAAAGTTCAGCTTCTGGGTCATCTTAAATTTTCAGATACACCCTGTGGAAGATAGGGTATCTGACTGGTCCTATTGACTAGTCTCAAGAATGTGTTCCAGGTAAAAAAATCATAACTTCTTCCTAGAGTATCCAAATTGAGTGAGACTAGTTTCATTGGATAGTGGACAGTCTGTAGTATTTCCGGTACGAGTTTCATAGTTTTATATCAATTATTTTGTGCGGGGCACGCTATACAAGTGAGATCTCCTGGAAAGGCCAAAAATCAGCAATTTGTGGGGAAGTTACCGTAAATTCCATTTTTCACATCCAATTTTGATCAGACCCATGGAAGTGCAGAGAAAAAATATCAAATAACTACAAAAAAAAAATTCATACCCAGAAGGGCCGAAACTTTGGAGATACAGCAGAAGAAAGATTGTCTAGCAGAACCACCTCAAAATCAAGGTTCAAAAGTGATACCTGGCCAACATGCCACCCAAAAAGGGAAGTTCTACACCTAGTAAGCCTCCAGACAATCCTACATGGACTCTTGATGAAGGTGAATAAATGTGTAGGGACATAAATGATTTACAAAAGAATATAGTAACAAAAGATGAACTACAAGAGATGATGGATTCAACGGAAGCTAAGTTTGAGGCAATAAATACTAAGATGGATGGTTTTAAAAAGGGGAGATCATGGAAGGGATTGAAACTTCCCTAATAGAGAGGACACTGAAAGTGAAAATGTATCCCATGGAAGATTCTGTTAGTAGGGAGGACACAGAGTGAATCTGGAGATGGAAAACTCCAACTTTATGGTTTAAAGACCAACCATGTTCCTAAGATCGATGTGAGGAACTTTGATGGCAAGGACCCAATCCATGGATACTTCAGATGGAGCAATTATTTGATATACATAATTTTCCACATACACAAAAGGTATGAATTTGCTTCTTTATATTTATAACTTAATCAATTTATATGGTATCAATGGCTTTGTTCTCACAAATCCTCGTCACTTGGAAAATTTTCATGGGAAGTGGTATAGATATGGGGATACAAGGAGCAATACCTTCTTTAGCCAATTGATAAATCTCAAACAAAGGGTTCAGTTACAGAGCACATTGAGGGCAAGATTGAATATAAGGTACTTGAGATATTCCGGATGGGCACTTGATTGATGTATTCATAGGAACTTTAAAGGATGTACCCATTCAGCATTTGAGGTTCGCCTTTAGGAACCAAATCATTGGAGAATGCATTTAGAGTTGCAATAAATGTGGAAAGTAAAAATATGGCTATATGGGTGCTACTAGAAGGTTAATCCTAACATCTATAGAGAATAATCCTTCTTCTAAAACACCTCAGCCTACAAGGTTGACACCTCCAACAATTATGGAGAGAAGCAAAGGTTTATGCTTTAGGTATGATAACAAAGTAAGTACAGTAGGGACATAAGTGTGGAGAGAAATTATTCTACATAGATTGAAGAGGAAGAAGAACCTGAACAAGAACCATCTCAAGATAAAAATGTAACAGTAATATTCCTTCTGAAGAGTTGACTCTCACGATGTCGTGTAATGCATTGTTTGGAATTAGCACTCCTCAAACCCCTCAAGATCGAAGGGATATATCAAAGAGAAAAAGGTATAGTCCTAATTGAGTTTTGTGATACTCATGAATTTCATTCTATAAATTATTAGAAGCTCTCAATTTCTTTGTATATCTGACCAAAGTTTCAAGTAATGATTAGATATGGAGGAACTATCAATTACTTTCGAGAGGAAATGAAATAAGATCAATCTTGCTATAGGGGAATATGTAATGAATAGTCCAGCGATTTCCTATAACCATGGGTGGTGATGATGTTGTACTAGGAATCAGTGGTTACAATCATTACGTGAAACTTGGTACAAGAACTTTTCATAAAGAATTTTCATTGGAAGGAAAGAAATTGGGTTAAGAGGTATCACCTTACCGATTTTCCCTATGATACCTCTTAACAACATGAAAAAATTATTGAGAAAAGGGGCATCAAAGGTGTATTGCACAACTATGCTCTCCCAGCTAGATTTTTAGAAACATCCCCAAGCCATCTTTTCCTCAAGATCTCTAAAGGATGATTGATAAGCAGAACCAAAGTGACTCTTTGAATATATTCCCAAAGGTCTCTACCCACTCGAAATCATGATCCATGATATTCACTAATTCTTGGGAGTGTTCCTCCCTAGTAGGCCATACAGATACCCATATTCCCATAAGAGTGAAATTGAACACATGCTTGAAGAAATTTTAGGAGCCGGTATTTATTAGACCCTAGCCAAAGTTCTTACTCTGCACTAGTGGTAATGGTATAAAATAAATGTAATCATGGTGTATGTGTCCAGATTATAGAGAGCTCAACCGGATGCTACTATTAAAGATAGTTT
The DNA here is from genome assembly GCA_010110895.2 of Picea sitchensis. Lineage (NCBI taxonomy): Eukaryota > Viridiplantae > Streptophyta > Pinopsida > Pinales > Pinaceae > Picea > Picea sitchensis. The sequence goes on from SNQJ01S0017295.1 coordinate 60,838, forward strand.
CCCATTCCTGTCATTGATGAATTTTTTATATGAACTACATGGATCCAATCTATTTCACAAAGTTGGATCTTCGTTCCAGGTATCATCAAAGATTAGAATGAAGGAAGATGATATCCCAAAACAACATTATAGACTTATGAAGAATACAGTATGAATTTTTGGTCATGCCTTTTAGCCCTTACAAATGCACCTTCCACATTCCAAGGGTTGATGAATTCCTTTCAAGCCCTACCTTTGAAAATTTGTGGTAGTATTTTTTGATGATATACTAATCTATAGAGAAAGTCCTTGGAGGGATCATGTGTGACATGTTGAAAAGGTGCTAAAACTACTAAAGAGGCAGCTTAGCTATATCTCAAACCAAATGGAAATGTTTCTTTAGCAGGTGAAGGGAGGTGGAAGAGTATTTTAGGTCATGTTACATCTCATGAAGAGGTGTCAAGGGATAGACCTAACAGGAATAAGGCCATGATGGACTGGCCAATTCCCAAAACATTGAAGAATATTAGAGTACTTTTTAGGTTTGACGGTTTACTACCACAAGTTTGTTCAGCTATGGCATAATAACAACACCTTTAACAGTACTAACTAAGAAGGATGCATTTTCATGGACTCTACTTAATAGAGTTTTGAACAACTTAAGAGGTGATGTACAAAGCTCCCGTCTTAGTCCTCTCCAGACTTCACAATAACCTTCATTGTGGAATGTGATCCCTCGAGAAATGTAATTGGTGCTATCCTAATACAAGAAGGAAGCCCCCTAGCTTTTTGAGATCGACCACTCAAGGGAGAAAGACTTACACAAAGCCCATTTATGAGAAATGATAGCAATACTACATGCATTCAAGAAAATGTGGCGTCCCTTACCTAATGGGTAGGCACTACAAGGTCAAAACAAAGATCCATGATAGTCGTAAATACTTCTTGTAACAAAGACAATCTTGAGGAGAAGAAGGGAACAACAAAAATGGAGTATACTAAGATATTGGGTTATGATTTTAGAATCATCTATAAAAAAGGAAACAAAATGTTGTGTGTGAGATGCACTCTCAAGAAAGGATGAAGATATTCAGGCCTTTCTCTACATGTTATCTTGATGTCCAACCTGATTGGATAATGGAAACAAGGGATGAATGGAAGAATATGAAAAAAGTGTGGACTCTCATTCAAAAGGTTCTTGAGTTCAGTACATCATATACATTTACATGGAAAAATGATTAAGCTATGGTGCAAAGATAAACCCCTTATTTATGCCAAGAACTCCCAACTCAAACAAAAGGTACTATTAGATTGCACACCTCTGTTAGGGGCACTTGGAATTTTTGAAAACCACCATAGAAGGTCCAAAGGAAGGAATTTTTTATGAGGATGGCCTTAAAAGCCCCGTGTTCAAAGGTTTTGTGGTAGAATTTTTGGTTTTGCCAACAAAATAAAGGTGGAAACAAGAGTGGAATTGAGGTCTTTTTACAACCCATTAGCCATCCAAGTCAATGTTGGGAGGAGGTTTCAATGTATTTCATCACAGTGTTACCGAAGTCTAGAGGAAAGAGTGGCATCATGGTGATTGTTGATAGAATGACCAAGTACACACTTTTTTTCACTCTCTCCATTTCAAAGTGGAGTGCATGAAGTCCTAGACTATGAATCAATTCACAGTTAATGTTCTATGAAATCGTGCTTTTGTTGGGACAATTTATTAAAAAAAAATTAAAAAAAAAATTATTTTTCTTGTTTGGGTACTCAATTGGCTCATGGCTCATCCTATCATCCTCGATCAGATGGACAAGAGCCAATATAGTGAACAAATGTATGCGCAAGGATGCAACCGTTGCTGTCTCACGATAAACAAACACAATGGTTCAAATGGTTAGCCTTGGCCGAATGGTGGTATATGCTTCTCTCTCATACTGCAACAAAAATGGCTCCATTTATGGCACTCTATGGATACCACCCTCCTTCCATCAATTCTTCTCTAGAAAAATCTAAGGTTCAGAAGTGGAAGATCACATCAAGAATCAACAACAAGTTCTCCAAATATTAAAAGGACAACTTGACCATGGCACAAAATTACAAGAAACAACAAGAAAATCAACATATGGTAGAAAGAAGTTTTGAGTAGAGTTGGGTGTTTTTTTTTAAGACTACAACCAGCCCACAAATAGATGTTTCATGCTTAAAGAAGCCAAGAAGGATAATAAATTATCATCTAAGTACTATGGCCCTTATAAAAGGTGTTGCAAAGGAATTGGTACTATGGCATACAAATTGGAGTTGCACGCATCTTCACGAGTACACCCGGTTTTACGTATTTCGCGTATACGTCTAAGGTTATAGGTGACAATATCAGTTCAATTTGTATTTCGAACTTGGCAGGGAAGGAAAATCATATTGGGCAGAGCCATGACACAAGGGTCGCTAGGCGAGGGGAATAGATCCTCTATTTTCCCGGGTATCTCATTAAATGGAGAGCTTGTTGAAGAAGATTCCACTTGGAAGATGGGTCGCTTTTATGCAGCATCAAGTTACTCAAATTATTTGCGGACAACTGGCGTATCTCAAAGAGGGGCAATATTAAGCCTAAATAGTGAAGCTCATTACCTTAGTGGGGCGTATTACGTTAAATGATGTTATTTTATTTTGTATCTAGGTTTATTCCATTAGTTGCAATTATACCTCCTGTCTCCTATATATATGGAGACATTTTTCTGTTCGGAATCATCTTGTAATTGTACTAAATGGAGGAAACTACTGGCCGAAGATTCCACTTGGGAAGATGAGTCTTTTATACAGAAGCATCCAAAGTTACTCAAGAGTTGCAGACAACACTTGTCTCAAGGGGAGGGGCATGTTAAGCCCTAAATAGTGGCTCATTACCCCTTAATTGGGGCATATTACATTAGTAATGTTATTTTATTTATGTCGGTTTTATTCCATTAGTTGTAATTATACCTCCTAGTCTCCTATATATAGCAAGGAGACATTTTCATTTGGAATCATCTTGTAATTGTACATTTATGTGGGCATAAGGAGGTTTCCCCCTCGAAGAGGCTTATTATGTTAATTTCTCTCTTTTTCAAGGCGTTGAGTACTTATTCTGAGGTTTTTCTATGCTATATTGATATTTGGTTCTTAACATATTCATTCTTTCTCATTGGATAGGTACAAACTAGACCCTTTATTTACCCCTCAATCAATTTCACTAGGAAATTATGTCGGAGTTACTAAGAATTTTCCTACAAAAAATTATTAAAGATGTTTTGGGAAATAATTACCATTTATGACCTCTTCCATGGCTTCCATTGGATCAAATGAATATTGATCAATCCCACTTATCAACTATAGATTATGGTTGAATATCATAAGAAACTCAAGCCCAATCTAACAAAGTTCCCACTCCCATGACCTTCAACATTTAGCTCTAATCATAAACTCACTTGATCCTTCTAGGATTCCAAATAAGTGCACTCCTTTCCCAATTTTGAACCATTTTTCCATCTATCACCATAGACTTCCTTAAGGGTTAAATCACTCTATCCCTTGGGGTGTTCCTCCCCCTCCACTAGAACTTTCAGTACCAAATCTAGAGTCTTCACACTCTTAGCACAATAAACTTTCAAATTCCCATATAAATGACAATATGAACACCTGAAGGGGATACATACATAATCAAGATTTTGGTGGTAGATATGTTTTCCTTCTGTTATTTCCAAATTGTTAGGAATTCCATTCGCCAAGTCCATTTCCACACAAAACTAGCCACAATTTTCATTTTACCTCCACATCTTTTGTCACTGATTCATATAAGCATCCCCAATAATTCTCATATTTCCCTTGGGGCCTACTCATTCCATAGTTCCAATGGAAGAGAAAGAATTCTTACCCATATCGGCTAGAAATTCTCCTTTTCCCTAAGAGGATCAAAACCTGAGGACCAAGGTTTTGGTGGGAGAAATGAATTTCCCAAAATCGTATTCCTTCTCTTATTATACCAACATTAAACCCATTTTTAAACAAGAAGTTTATCCATCCCCTATATAAATATATAACTCTAAAACATAGCTTAGATAAGATTGTCAAAGCTTCAACATCCACTACAACAATTACCTACCAAAAAATATCCCCACCTAGGATAAATTCTCCTAGAATGCCATAACTTGACCAATAATCGCATCTTCCTCCAACAACATCCTAATATTCCCTTCCTTCAATCTCACACATGCTTGGAATTTTATTTTTTCCCTTGCATCCCTCCTTTCTCCATCCTTTAAAACTCTCCCCGCAATTTGTAACATGAGCCTCCAAGTGACTCCCACTAGCTCTTCTACTCAAATATATAGATCATTTTTCTTACGATTGGTCCAATGATCATATTCCATATCTAATTTTATAGTATGAATATCACATATCATAGAAACACCATTGAAACCAAATCTATGCAAAGTTGAATTACCTTCTTGATATGAATAACATACCTCGTTAAATTTTCCAAGACTTAGACTCTATGCATTCACTTCTTGCATGGATAGATGACATTCAACTACTATACATTTACATGAAATATCACCACCTTAGATAGTCATACAACCATACCGGTCTTGAACAACCTTTCCATCATTCAATTTTTTGGGTTCAATAACACCACTAATATGACCCCCATAATTTTCACCTTTTCTTATGTCATTTAAAGTCTTGCATATGTAATCAGTAGTATCACTTTGGTAAAATACCTTAGGCATTCTTAGGCCTATTTATAGAACCCCTTGGAGGAGCAATTTATCCCTTCATATCAATTTACAACTTCTCTCCTTCCAACACTAGTTTTGGGACAACCCTTCATGGGTATTTTGGCTTCCTTCCTTAGATTTCCATGTGCAAATTGTTTCTTCATGAGTTACAAGGAACATACAATTCCTCCCAATCTTATCCAATGGATCTTGTGAGAATTTTGAGATCTATTCTTCCTCCACTCCCACTCCCATGGGGTTCCTACAAGGATCCATTGTATAATAATCATATATTATATAATAATATATTTAGGGGTTTGCAATTAGAGGTTTCCAAGTAAGGGGGTTAGTGGTTTTCGGGTTTCAAGTAAGGGGTAAGGGGTTAGGGATTAGGGAGTATAGGGTTTGGGGATTAGTTAGTTAACATGTAGTGGGTGTGGATGATTAATAATTATCAATTAAGGGCTATCAATTGTTTGGAAGGTAGTGGGTTTCAAGGATATAGGTCTATTAGGAGTTATGCAATTTACAGTTCATGGATAAGAGGTTAGGGGTTCAAGCATATAAGGAATGATACTAACATCAATATTGATGTTAGTATTTATATCACGGAGGATGATATAACATCAACCTAGAATGGTCTAGAATGTGTGTTGATACCTCTGTGTTACATCACATCCACATGTATAATGGTGACTTCTATGTGCTTCTACATTTCTTGGTCATCATCCTTATTTCTCATGACATGTTAAATCAAGCATGTTATATATTAACAAATGACGGTTTATTTGATTAAAATTTAGTGGGTTTTGGGGATTATGGGTTAGTAGTTAAGTGGTTAGATCAAGAGACCCTTAATTGGTTAGGGGGTAGTGGGTCTCTTTGGGTTTAGATAAATTAAATTGGGGGTTATTTAGTTCATGATTAGTGTGCAAGGTGTTCATGGTTTAAGCATAAAAGGTGTGAAATTGAAATTTTGAATGATAATAGTATCAAGGTGAGGGATGATGCTATCACATCAACATGGTGTTTTATATAATGTGTGTCAATGTCTTCTTTGTGCCTTCTCCATATTACATCACATCTACATGTACATTGGTGACATTTCCATGCTTCTCCATCATCTTGCTACCCATCCTCATATTTCATTATTCCATATTGGTCCTCATAGACTTCATACATGTCCCTTCTTTCCTTCTTAAGCCTTTGTTTCAATATTAATCTCTAGTTCTTGAGAATATGTGTTTTTGAACACTTCTCATCTCCATACCATGATTCATGGGACAAGTCCACCCTTATCTCACTTTGGTTTCATTCATTGTTAATGACTTACACTATAACATTTAACTTTGAATCCCATGAGCCATGTGTGGGTCCTCACCATCACATGTGTTGAATAAGGAATATTTTTTCCAAGAGGTCTTTGTGTTGGCCATTTCAAGGTTTTGCGCACTATAGATGATTCTCAATGATACTAGTCATGATCTTGAGTTAAATCTCAACACCCTAGGAAATAATGTTTGTCTTTAAAGATCATGGGCAATTTGTGGCTCCTGAGCCATCACACATACCTTGAATAAGGCATCTTTGGCCTAAAAGTTCAATATGTTAGCCATTTAAAGGACTTGTGCCCTAGGGATGTTTCGTGGGGATATGGAAATGTTCTAGGGATCAAACACAACATCTTAGACCATAATATGTATTTTAAATCCATGGGTCATGTGTGGTCCCTCGAGTCATCGTGCATCCTCTAAATAGGGAATATTTGGCATGTGAGCTCCTTATTGTGATTAATTGAAGGTTTGGTGCATTAGGTATGGTTATGCAGATATGTCCATCGTTTGGGGCCAAAAGCTGTTAAATTGGGCCATAACATGTCATTGCAACTCATGGGCCATCTGGGGGGTCTAGGCCATCACACATGCCTTGATTAGTGAATATTTTCCCTAGGAAATCCCTATGGTTGGAGTTTCAATATTTGACACATTACGGATGGATCTCAAGGATATATAAATGGTTTGGATCTAAAACCCAAAATATTAGGCTATAACATACCTTTACAACTCATGGGTCATATGTGGGCTCGCGGGTAATCACATGTAACTTGAATAGGAAATGTTTAGCACACATGTTTAATATGGTGTCATTTCAAGGTTTGGAACACTAGGGATGGTTCTCATGGGACATGACATGTCTCTATATCTCATGGGATAAGTGTTCCCCCCCTAAGCCGTCACATGTGCCATTAATAAGGAATATGTGTCCCAATGAGTTCAATATGGTGGTTATTTAAAGGCTTGGTGTAGTATAAATGGATCTTGGGGATATGTTCATGGTTTAGGATTAAAGAGAAGGGAATTGGGCTATAAAAATTTTCTAAAGGTCATGGGCCATGTGTTGACCCTCAAGACATCACACATGTCCTAAATAGGGTATCAGTTTCCCACAATATTTATATGTTGGCCATTTTAATGTTTGGTACACTAGGGAAGGTATTGACTCAAAATTTTGTCACCTATTAAAAAATATCACAAAGAGTTGAAAATCCTATTATTATTACCACTATATAACTAATAGGTGGGGTCCCCATGGAGAAAATGAAAAAAGTGTTGCCCTTCAAGCTTTTCCTTGGCATGACATACTATTTGAAATGATGAATCCTTCAACAATGGTGTTTGAGAGTAAAGGTTTGATTTTCCTTTATGCAAATGTTTGATGTTTAAAAGGATTTACTTGTATGGAAATGAAAAATCTCTAGCACCATGTTCAAAGCTATACTATGTAACAATTTATTTTTGACATTTTTGCATGATGTAGTTTATGGAACATGACTTAACTTCATTCAATTTTTATGGAGCTCAACAACCATTATTGTATGATATCAACATGTGATGGTCATATACACATATTTTTAAAGTTACAAATTGATTTTGACATGTGCTTTGAACATGTAAGAAATATGGATAGGTGGGTTTCGAATCTGTATCTATGATTGTAAGCCAATGAGATTGAACCTAGGTCTCTTAGATTCAAACATGTGATGTCATCTCCAATTAAACTATGCTCTTCCTCACATAATTTCCTCGACCCATTGTGGTTTTGGGTTGACGGATTTTTTGGGTTCAAGTTTCACATGCATATGATATGTGTATGGTCTCTCTATTTGCTATTATGATTATTGGTTGGAAAAATTTTGGTACAAATTTTAAATAAAATGGAATTCAATAAGAATGGGTTGTGGTAATGAATCAAAACTCTGAGCATATTGGATTTTTTTTTATATATGGGGCACTATTCTATGATTCTACTTTTGATTATGGTTTTTAGTTTGAGCATGAAATAACATGGATGAATGGATAATGGTTTACCACATGTTATTTATAATGATTCATATTTTGGATGGCATAAAAAAAATGAAGGAAGTGATATGTTTTAAAAGGATTGTTATGTAGACTCATTTCCCCTCATCATTTTTCACTTTACATAAGTAAATTTCGTCAAATCCCATTCATTAAAATTCCTTTTTTCCATTTATATCATGTTTATATAATTAATATGAAATTCATAAGAAAGAGATACAATTTAATATAATCAACATGATTTGTTGGAGGTAGGATTAGATTATAGCATGAATGTATGATTGGAAAGGACTTGGGAATTGTTTCTGGATGATTGGTATCATGATGATATATACATACATGGTTTGAAGTTGAAGTATTGGGCAATTTCCTTGTAATTTTCTGTTCATATTTCAGAAAATGGTGGTTTGTATGTATAGACAGTGTTATTTCAGATGAAAATTTTCATTGGTGGATGGTAGCAGAGTTGTACTTATATCCCTATTTTAAATTTTCCCCTTCATTTCACTTTTGTGTTACATGGTTGTGTTACTCTCAGGTCCAAATTAATTATGATGACAAATTGTATTAGATGTCTAATTGTAATGTGGCTTATATTTCATGTATTAATTTGACTGTGATGGATATAGATGAGTTTCTTTAGTAGGGGTAGAAGTAGAGGAGGAAATAGAGGAAGAAGAGGGAAATTTCCTGACACATTTTGGAAACCTAGTGGGTACAAGAAGTTAAGATAACTATACATTTTGATGAATTTCAATAGATGATTCAAACACGAATTTAAATCTTGGTGTAAAACATGTTTTACCTCGACCCCAAGTTCCTCCAAATGTTATCTTTCAGCCTCACCCTGACATTGTTAATGTCCTTGAATCCCTTGTTCAACCACCTAACGATGAATGGGGTGGTACTCCTTTAAATCCCTCCTCTGGTATGAATCCATGGCTCATTGATCATCCTCCTCCTCCTCTGGATCACACAACATTACATGAAATTACAAATGAGTCTAAGCCTCCTCCTCCACCACCACCTAAATATAACAAAACTCCCCTCCATAACTCTCTGATAGACAAAGGCAAGTAACCAATCACTTCTCCCATCATGGCTAAGTCTTCATCCTTTGCTCACTCCAAGATGAAATAAGCAAGCAATTGTAAGAGAAATATAAGTGAGTTACATCTAGAAGTAGCACAGATGGAAGAGAGAAAGTATCAATATCAAGACTTCATTAGAGAAAGGGAAGAATTCATTCGAAAGAAATGAAATTCCCTGAGTTATTTTAATTTTGTCTTAATGGATACTTGACAGTGACACTTTTCTTTTGGACAAATGGAAAAATTATTATATTTATTTTTGAGACTTTAAAATATCATATTATATTTTGGGAGTTACAAGTGGCATATGCCATGATGTTTTGATGCATGTTTATGGTATGCTTTATGATGTTGATTTTTTATATTTGATGATACTATGGAGCGACAAGGAAAAACTATAAATGATTGTTGAAAATAAAGGATATATGATAGAGAGGGGTCCCACCTATTTAGTTATTATATCTATTTATTATTTATCATTATCACAAAAAATATTTGTCCTATTATTTACTAAAGTCATTTAACTTTAGTAACTAAAAGTAGTTCAACTACTTGAAAACTACCTTTTGGAGAATAAAAGAAGGAAAGGAAGGACAAGGAGGACATGATAAATTAGAGAGAGATACTTCTGATAAGGATCATTCTAAAGGTGGAAAATAAGAAAGGACTAAGAATCATAGATTTTTGACATGCTTCAGAAGGTCATTCATTTATCTTGGTAGTTTGTTTAGTTTCATTAGAATTCATGAATTAACTTTTAGTTCTGATTAAGACTATTTTGGAGAATCAAAACTTGATGAGCTTGTGGCTTAGTTCATCCAGTACATTTTAGTCTTGGTATTTTTCTTTCAGATGCCAATGGTCTTTGTTTGATTGTTAAAATTTCGTCCTAGACTTCTAAGTCTGATTTTGGTCCATACCCTTGTAGGGGTTTGAAAAGAGGCATTTGGTTGTAACTCAAAAAAGTCATCATTAATAAAAATATGGTTTATTATCAATTGAGACTTGTGGTTACTATTATTCAGATTATATGTATTCTTCATTTTTTTCATTTAAATTTTATAAACATTTTTACAAAAGCACACAACTTGATAATAGCATCAGGCCCAAGAACATATTTCTTGAGGGATGATTGACAATTTTGAACATGCTATAAGCCCATGATAACATTCTCCACTATCTCACCTTATCCTAGTGAGATTCGAAAATTCTTGAGTGAATATTTTTCATTCCTCACATCAACAAATGGTTCTCAGGTGAAATGGTTGGGTTTGGGGCTAAATCCCAATGACTCGAGCCATGAAATTTTCCATTGAATCTACTGAGTCATGTGTGGGCCCTTGATCCATCACATGTACCCTGTGTTGGAATACTGAGAGGGGGGTGAATCAATATTGAGAAATTTATACCACTTTCAATCAAAATATTAACTTATCAATGATTCCATTCATATATAATTGCATTTACCATATCATAAACATGTAATCATAAACAATGCATCACATCATACACAGTACACCAATATTTTACGTGGAAACCCAAATGGGAGAAAACCACATAATGTTTTCTTATATATCAAATATTACATTCATATGAAGCACCAACTTCCAAATTCTCCAGCACCAACTGGAAGGAGGCTCCAAACCCCTATTTATAGGCTCCAACCTGAAGGAATCTACAACTCCATGAATTGTCCAGCTACAATTGGAAGGAGGCCCCAACCCCCTAGTTTATAGGCTCAAACCTAAAGGAAGCTACGACTCCCTGTGTTCTTTGGATCCAACTGGAAAGAGGCTACAAACCCCTGCTTTATAGGATTCAACCTAAAGGAAGCTCCAACTCCCTGTATTCTCTGGCTCCAATCAGAAGGAGGATACAACCCCCTTTCCTTGCCTCGTCTTTCCACCTTGAAATAAAAGTGTAGACTCAACCTTTCATTACCATTGTCAGTGCCACTGATAATCAACCAGTCGCTATCCATGTCACTGATACTATCACTACCATTGTCACTATAATTGTCATTGCCATTGATAGCTCATCATCAACAAGACTATATAATACATTGAGACCATCACCAAGATGTGCATCAAACCATGTGTTGAGATATGTGTGTCATATCAATACGATCATGTGTTATATCCATAAACCATGTACCATAACATCCTTCAACCATGTACCAAAACCTATACCATAACATGCATCAACCATGTACCAAAACATGTACCATATCATCCATCAACCATGTACCAAACCTGTACCATATCATGCATCAACCATGTACCAAAAAAATGTACCATAACATGCATCAACCATGTACCAAACCTATACCATATCATGCATCAACCATGTACCAAAAACATGTACAATATCAACCATGTACCAATATATGTACCATATCAACCATGTACCAAAATATTTCATACACCATGTACCATGAGATGTGCCTCAACCATATGCCATATCGCTCATGATATGTCCCAATCATGCCATAAACCATATACCATAATATGTGCCTCAACCATATACCATGTCACTCATGATATGTTTCAATCAAGTCATAAACCATGTACCATAAGATGTGTCTCAACCATATATCATGTCACTCATGATATGTCTCAATCATTCCATAAACCATGTACCATAAGATCTACCTAAACCATATACCATGTCAATCATGATATGTCTCAATCATGTGCCATAACATATGCTGGGCCTCATAATTGATGTGTTTTATGATGCCATTAGTCATTCTTTCACCTATTTTTTCACTTCCATTTTCATTCACTTCATTAACCATATTCTCGTAATTGTTCATTTTCATCCTACATGAGATTCACATGTCATATGTACATTAAAATGGTCAATTTCCCATGATTTGGTGATTANTAGTCATTCTTTCACCTATTTTTTCACTTCCATTTTCATTCACTTCATTAACCATATTCTCGTAATTGTTCATTTTCATCCTACATGAGATTCACATGTCATATGTACATTAAAATGGTCAATTTCCCATGATTTGGTGATTAATTAGAGTAGATATTGTGGTTTCTTAACTTACATATGAAGTTCAATAGTTGTGTTGGCAATTCTGTAGTTGACTAGTAGTTTTGATAGTCAAAATTTCCAAAGCATTTCTAAACAAATGAAGAGAAATCTCAAAAATCTAAAATATGGGTTTTGTGCAGAATAGTGTCCTTTAGGTGTCTCCTTAAGAAAATCTACAAAAAGTACAAAACAAGTGGTGTATGGTTGATATTTCCAAATACTGGTCACTCTAGCTCAAAATTACGAGGCTAAGTGGTTTTGACCAAATTGCTCATACCCACAAATTTGGGCATATGGATCTCATGAATTTTTTTGTATTATCCTATTCAAATTATCTTAGATCAAATCCAATATTTGGTGGATGAGATACACATGTTTAGGATCTAGGATTTGTTCGTTATAAGATCCACTTGTTTAGGATCTGATCTCATCTTGATATGTATAAATATGAGAGGATATCATATCTTCATAGTTCAGTAGTTCATAGTTCAGAAGTTAAGGAGTGAGAGCATAGAGTTTCATATTGAAGAGAAGGATCCTTGTAATAATTTTGATGTTGGAATAAATATTTTGTTGTTGCACATCAAGAGTTCTCTATTGTAGTCCTTCTTGGCGGAATATTCCAAGAGATGCAGGACCCCCTCTCTCTAGTATATGTTGCCTAAATAGTTTCCTTTATGTTGATTGATGTTGTTATTTCATTAGTTTCTCATTTCAGTTATTACTCATTCCTTTATTCTCTTTCATTTATGCAAGTGTGGGTTTCCCTATAGAGTTAGGAATTGAAGGTTGAGTTTCTTTAGTGATCACAAAACCAGTTGATGCTCTTACTTGTCAACCAAAGGAATGTGGTTAAAAGTTAAAATACAAGCCCATTGACCTGAGTTGTACTCTGTAGCATTTCATTTCTGCAAGTGTTTATTTTTCAGTTTGAACAAGCTACAAGAAATAGTCAAGCCATGAAGTAGCTAACTTATCATTGTAATAGATCACTTGTATCCTTGACTTTGATTCTTGGAAGTGTCTTGTCAAGCAAAGCATTTTGGTTCAACTTGCTTAGCTTAGATTTAGTTTCCTACTCCTGCATATATTTTGTCATCATCTCAGAAGTCTATGAGCCCCTAGGTTGATGAATTAAATGTAACAGAATTCATGCAATAGAATTGACTGGAAACATCATCAAACATAACCCTAAAAACATGCATATAGACATACCTTTAACTCTATAATAGACCTAATTGCATCATCATATTGTGCTCAGACTTCAACAACCTGGAACAAGCATCTTCTTCAAATATGCCTCAGCCTCAAGGGACTANATCATCAAACATAACCCTAAAAACATGCATATAGACATACCTTTAACTCTATAATAGACCTAATTGCATCATCATATTGTGCTCAGACTTCAACAACCTGGAACAAGCATCTTCTTCAAATATGCCTCAGCCTCAAGGGACTAATACTGACATTATGTAGGGTCTCGCGGGACGAGTGTCATACAACACGCGGGGGTGCCTCACGGAACACTTGTAGCCTGATCCGCGAGGGTCAGCTAAATTAGGGTTTTCTCATAAAAAACCTTTGCACACCTACAATCCTGAAACTTCTTCTTCGCACTCCTTCGTTTCCTCAGATTCGTTGCCTCATACTCGCCAACAAATCATTTTCTCACTTACAAGATATTCAATAAGGTTTTCTATGTATCTATATTAATGAGAGGCTTCTTGAAGTGTATTTATACTTTTCCAGGTGACTTATTTCCTTAATTTTAGGGTTGACTTGTTGATACAGCCCCCCTCCCCTCCTAGGGGTTATGCAACCTCTCGGTCAAGGATATTCAATAACTGGAGTCTGATCGACTCTTCGGGCCCCTGCTAGAACCCAAAACCACTTTACATAGGTCCCTTATCTCCTTAGCCGTAGGTCCTATGTAACTCGTTGCCCCTTTTTCTCACGCTCTTGGAAATTTTAAACTGGCAGGCACTAACTCCTTCCTCTAGGCCCCTCTCCTCATATGACCTTCGGTTGTGACCCAGGGTTAAACCCTAAGGCGCTTCGCAACTTTGAGATTCAACTGTTTTGGAAACATCTACAACCTTTTTTCCCAAACCCCGAACCATGAACACAACTAGCGTGAGGATCAACAATCCCCACCACTTCCTTATATCAACAACCCTCATTTCTTTGAGAATCAAGATTTTTGACTTCAACAACTCCGATTTCCTCCGAAGGGATCTTCCTCTAAAGTATGTGGATCTCTGCCACGTATCTTTTCCAGATCAAATGGTCCAGATTTACTTCATCCTTCGCGACTTCGCAAAGTTTTCTCTTTTCTCCACGCAAATCTTCTGGAGCTCTTCCTCACGAAATCTCTAATCTTTCGCCACCTGTCCCTCTGAACGATGGAAAATTCTGATTGGATTCAGAACTTTGAGACTATGGGACTTCGACGAGTCCTCACTCCTTGCACATAAAAAGGTTAAAGTCCCATGCACTTACCTGGATCCAATGATTGTTGATCCTTCACGCCCAGATCCAATGGTTGGGATCTGTCCTTCTTCTCAGCGCGCTCCTCCTAGTGTATGGACATGGAATTAAATGATCCAAATCTCCTCCTTTGCAGCTGATCTAACGGTTGCTACATCTCCTCCCCGTAAGCTTTGTATTTCTCCCAAGATTGGGAAAAATTTTAACTGTTCAAAGGTTTTGGCCCTTGAACCTTCTCCTGCGATCTCGACTATTGGGTCTTGACTTGTGCTTCTCCTTCTGAGATTTGGTACTTGGAACAAGTCCTTCTATGCACACTTTTCACTATCTCTTCAACTTGAACTGGTAAAGGTCCTTGTCCTCTATGCACCTTGCAGAGTCTCTGTTCACACTGAACTATCTCTCCTAAACTTTGTAGTCGCCCGACCTTCCAAAGGACTTGGCCCTCTGCTCCCTCAAAGAATTTTACGGTTCCCTCCTGGAAACTCGACGCTTGTCCTCCTGATATTTTTGAACTTGAAGCAATTTCATCTCTGGTGCACGCCTTGCGCTTGACTGATCCTTCAAACGACTTCATACTTTTAACACTTTGTCTAAGTGTTGTCCTGGTGCACTCTTTGCATATGTATTCTCCTGAAACCTAAACTCTTTCAGTTTCACTGATGCATCTCTTGCATCCACTCAATGCACATTTGTAGAGCTTCTTTATCCCAGAGTGTTCAACAACTCTGGTTCCTTCAACCTCTCCCAACACTTCAGAATGTGTTGGTTCTGTGCAATTTTTGCACCTGCTTAAAGAACTCCTTGCTGAGCTTACATAGTGTTTAGTAACTTTGTGAGTGTCTTCTCCTTGACACTTCTCTGTCCAGAACTCAGAATAGAGTTCACTTGTGCACTCCTTGCACTCGCTCAATGCCCACCTGGCAGAGTGTTTCGAAGTATTCAACAACTTTGGTTGTGCTTTATTTGCATAGTCTTTCCTCTAGAGTATTCAGTAACTCTAAGGCTCCTTGAGTCTGTAAATGTTTTGGTGTGCCCACCTGGCATGTTCTCCTATTAACTCAAAGAAGAATTTAGATGCGCACAACTTGCGTTGGCTACAGAGTTTCCAATACTCTGTCGTGCACTCCTTTCACTAGCCTAAAAGAACCCATAAATAATCCAACGAACTCACAAAGATAGATAAGTTTATCTTAACCCTGCAGATGAAAACCTATCTCATAAATCTACAGTATATTCACATAAACACACACATATACCATTCATAAAATAAAGGGAAACATACACAGAATCGTATACAGTAAAAATTTCTCTTTGTATTAATATGAATGTTTGTTTACAATGTGTGTAAGCTCAAAGTGCAATAGAGTCTTGGCTCTCAACTCCCCTCTCTTTGGCTTACAATGATTTTCCAATTGACATTCAACAACTATCAATAACTTTCAACAAAAACCACTACTGGGCATATTTTACAAAGCTTTATACAAGAGTGGCTCCTCAAGCCTTCCCTCCAACTACTCTAGTGGTGTCTAATCACCATTTACATTGCCTATCTACTAAAGAAGATTACATTGAATGACCATTACATATTCAGATTTGAGGCAAAGCTCAAGATCTATACAACTCGGACCTCATTAAAGGCCTTTCTATCTACTCCCTATAAAAAGGCATCAACTCGACTCTTCCAGACTTACTTCATTTAATTACATTAAATATTACATTTAAATTTGAAAATCAAGGGCAAAATGAGAGGGATGACGCATATCCCCTCCTTGAATACGCGTAGATGTGATGGATAGTTGGCGCATTATTGAGGTGGAGCGATGCTTCTGCATCATACTCCACTACTGGGAAAATCATGAGCTCTTGCTCATGATCTCCTCGACTCTGATGTTGAAATCCCCATGGATCCCAAAATCTTATTTGGAGTTGTCCTCCTGCTCCTCTGATATGTTTTTGTTTTGTTTGCTTCTTCCCTGCTACTTTTGTAGGTTATCCTATGTTCAACCTACTCTTGTTGTCATCTTCTTGTGTTTACCTCAACATCAGCCTCCTTATCTCCTCTACTACCTCCTCTAGTTGCCATGTTGGTTGGTTCCTTTTTTGCATACTCGCTTGTTGTGCTTCCTCCTTTTCAATGGGTAGATCAACCTGATATCCCCTTCTCTTTTCTCCATATTTTGTGGCATTATCTTGCCACCATGTCATAGAATCTAGTTTTGTAGGCTCCTCACTGAGTTGTTTCTCATCCATCTCCTCTGACAATTCAACTTTTGTCAGTTCCTCTGCTGGCATATCTCCAGCTTCCTCCAGTTGCTCATCAGGCTCTTATGTTGCTCCATCTGGTATGATTGTCTCTTGGCATCCATCTTTTGGTTCTGGATTGTTCAACCAATCCTCCAACATATCCAACTCCTTCTCCCATGGAGTGAGCATATTAATTGCGTGTTCTTCTTCCTCTGTTGGGGAAAAATTCAGTATCTGCTCATTTTCCTCCTCTATGACAATCATGATTTTCCATCCTTTTATTGTTGCCTCTGCAACACATGTTCTGGCCTCAACCGGGCTGCTTGGCAGGAATATCTGAATTCCCCCGATGATCAAAACACACCTCTGATCCTCCTCCATCAACACTCCTTGCTGATATGAACTCTCAGTGGAGTTCAAGTCTCCTCCCTTTCCCACCTAACAATCTAGGATTCCACTTCTACCTTCCTGACAGTCTATGAGATCAAATGATCTCATTTCATTTCCCACCTAGAAATTTGATACCTCACTGCTACCCTCCTGGAAGTCTATGAGATATTTGATTGATATCCTCTCCTCATCACTGAGGCTTTCTCCAACTTCTAGCTCACAGATGCAAACTAGCTTCCCTGTGTCACTAAGGGTTTGAACTTCCCTCAGCCACCTCCTCAATGATTTTTGTTGCCTTCTGGTCAACAAATTTTGAACATGCCACTTTTCTCTCCTCCTCAAGGGCCATTCATACCTCCAATGTACATGTGATTCTTGCTACATCTTCAATGTCAGCCTCTTCATTTATGCTCTTATCTCTGTGAGCTCTTTATCCATCTCGGCTTTTCTTTTTCATTGGTGGTATCCTCTTCGACCGTGCTCATGGTCTTTAGTAGCCATCTTTCTACATTCAATAACGTGACTAGTTCTTCTAGCCCAACCCACATGGTTGTCTACCATTTGCTGCACACCTTGCAACAATATTTATAGAGCATTATACTATGTCTTCCTTCATCTGTTGTCTACAGGTTAAATTCGGCTTATGATACCATCTGATGTCATCATACTATCTCCTTTCACCTCCTCACCTTTGTCTTCTATCTGCAAGCAAAATCGGGCTATGATACCACTTGATGCATCCCCCCTCCCCTCATAGGAGATCTTTGACCTCCCGGTCAAGGATATTCAATAACTAGAGTCAGATCGAGTATTTGAGCCCCTATTGGAACCCAAAACCACTTTACACAGGCCCCTTATCTCCTTAGGCACAGGTCCTATGTAACCCGTGGCCCATTTTCTAGCGCTCTTGGAAATTTTAAACTGTCAGTGTTAGCTCCTTCTGCTAGGCCCCTCTACTCATATGACCTTGGGTTGTGACCTGGGTTTAAACCCTAAGGTGCTTCACAACTTTGGGCTTCGGCTATTTTGGCAACAACTACAACCTTTTTTTTCTGAACCTTGAACCGTGAACACAACTGGCATGAGGATCAATGGTCCCCTCCACTTCCTTGGATCAACGACCCTCAATGCTTCGGGCGTCATGAGTTTTGGCTTCACCAACTCCACTTTCCTCTGAAGTTAGTGTATCTCTGCCACGTATCCTTTCTAGATCCAACGGTCTAGATTTACTTCGTCCTTTGTGACTTCATGAAGTTTGCTCTTTTCTCCATGCAAATATTTCGGAGCTCTTTCTCACAAACTCTCTGATCTTTCGCCACCTGTCCCTCTGGACGACGGAAGATTCTGATTGGCTTCAAAACTTCAAGACTACAGGACTTCAATGAGTCCTCACTCCTTGAACATAAAAAAGTTAAAGTCTTGTGCACTTACATGGATCCAACAACTGTTGATCCTTCATGCCCAGATCCAATGGTTGGGATCTTTCCTTCTCCTCGACGTTCTCCTATTGGTGTTTGGATGTAGAATTAAATGGTCCAGATCTCCTCCTTTGTAGTTGATCTGACGGGTTCTACAACTCCTCCCCGTAAGCTTTGGCTTTCTCCTAAGATTGGGAAAATTTGTAAGTGTTCAAAGGTTTTGGCCCTTGAACCTTCTCCTGCGAGACTGACTGTTGGGTCTTGCCTTGTGCTTCTCCTTCTGAGCTTTGGTACTTGGAACAAGTTCGTTTGCGCACACCTTGTGCTATATCCTCAACTTGAACTGGTAAAGTTCCTTGTCCTCTGCCCACCTTGCAGAGTCTTTGTGCACACTGCACTATCTCTCCTGAACTTTGTAGTTACCCAGGATTCCAAGAAATGTGGCCCTCTTCTCCCTCAAAGGATTTTACGGTGTCGCCCTGAAAACTCGACACTCATCCTCCTGAGATTTTTGAACTTGAAGCAAGTTCATCTCTGGTGCACACCTTGAGCTTGACTGAGCCTTTAGACGTATTCATACTTTCAACACTTCATCAAAGTGTTGGCCTGGTGCACTCCTTGCACAGGTCTTCTCCTGAACCCTAAACTCTTTCAGGTTCATTGATGTCCTGCATCCACTCAATGCACACTTGTAGAGCTCCTTTATCCCAGAGTGTTCAATAACTCTGGTTCTTTCAACCTCTCCCAACACTTCAGAATGTGTTGGTCCTGTGCACTTTTTGCACCTGCTCAAAGCACTCCTTGATGAGCTTACAAAGTGTTCAGTAAATTTGTGAGTGTATTCTCCTTGACACTTCCCTCTCCATAACTTGAAACATAGTTCACTTGCGCACTCCTTGCACTCCCTCAATGCCCACCTAGAATATTCTTTCGAAGTATTCATCAACTCTAGTTGTGCTTTCTCTGCACAGTCTTTCCTCCAGAGTATTCAGTAACTCTGAGGTTCCTTGAGTCTGTAAATGTTATGGTGTTCCCACTTGGCACGTTCTCCTATGAACTTGAAGCAGAATTCAGATATGCACTCCTTGTGTTGGCTACAGAGTTTCCAATACTCTATCATGCACTCCTTGCACTATCCTAAAAGAACCCATAAATAATCCAACAAACTCATAAAAATAGAGAAGTATATCTTAACCCTGTATATGAAAACCTATCGCATACATCTATAGTATATTCACATAAACACACATAGATATCATTCATAAAATACAGAGAAACATACACAGAATCATATGCAGGAAAAAATACTCTTTCTATTAATATGAATGTTTGTTTACAATGTGTGTAAGCTCAAACTGCAACAGAGTCACAGCTCTCAACTCCCCTCTCTTTGGATTACAATGATTTTCCAATCGACCTTTAGCAACTATCAACAACTTTCAACAACAACCACTACTGGTCATATTTTACAAATATTTATAGAAGAGGGGCTCCTCGATCCTTCCCTCCAACTACTCTAGTGGTGTCTAATCACCATTTACAACACCTAACTATTGAGGCAGATTACATTGAATGACCATTACATCTTCATATCTGAGGAAAATATCAAGATTTGAACAACTCATACCTCATTAAAGGCCTTTCTATCTACTGCCTATAAAAAGGCATCAACTCGGCTCTTCCAGCCTTACATCATTTAATTGCATTAAATATTACATTTAAATTTGAAAATCAAGGGCAAAATGAGAAGGTTGGTGCATCTCCCCTCCTTGAATGCACGTAGATGTGTTGGATAGCTAGCACATTGTTGAGGTGGAGTGATGCTCCTACATCACATGTACTTTCTTATTATAATTGTTTTACCCTTTAATTAATTACTTGTAACTTCTTGTTGTAACCGTTTAGGGGCTTCTTAACCATTCTTCAGGGATTTCAACTTCATGAAGGCATAACTCCTCAACCGTGAGGAACCACGTGGTGTACCACCTACCGTTAGAAATGACACAATGAGAACTATCAATCTATGGATGTATTACATTCAATTTCAATTTCCTTCATGGTATTGTTATTCAATCAACTTTAAGCTCCATGACCACACCATCGAGGCTTCTCAACTACTTAGCCATCTTTCCAGGGCTTCTTGTAGACTTATTCAAAGTCTGAGTCTTCCCATGAGGACCATGTTTAAATTTACTTCCATAAGGGAACCACTTTGGAGACTTCTCCAAATACACCCATTACTTCTATATTATTCCAAACTTGCTTTGGGGCTTCTTCTAGGATTGACGAGGGTTGACATCAATGACAATGAACTATCCAACAATATCCCCCTTTGGCATTGATGGAAACCCTTATACTCCTCTTGTGACCATCTCTCATCATTTATCTCTTCCTATGTTTCTCTCCCCCTTTGACATCAATGTCAAAGGGTATCTCCCCTTGGGGTTGCTCCCCCTATCTTCATGCTTCTGATCTTTCTCTTTCTCCCCCTTTGACATCATGGGAAAAAGGGTAACTCCCCCTATCTTCATATTTATGATATTTCTTTCATGATATCTTTGTACTGATGATTTTTCTCCCCTTGACTTCTCTACAAGATGTTGTGTAGATCAATGTGGGGCTTCTTGTACTTTCTTCCTTTCCTCTCTCCCAGTGCTTGTTGTCGATTGGTGCTTCCTCTTGTAATTCACTAACATATATAAAAATAATTCAAAGTTACTTGACTTCAAATATTGTCATGTTCACTTCTCATACATCAATGACCACATCATTCAACAATTTCCCTCTGATGATATAGATTTGTTGACGGTTTCTCTTTCCCTATCTTGTTGTGCCTTTCACTACTTGCCTTCCTGTGACTAGCTAGTTTGATATGTCAATATGCCTCATTAATGGTTATACATTTGTATAGACCTGCCAAAGATCTCATGAAATCATCTATGTCCATATGTCATAAACATTTCCTTGATTTTCCTAATCAACTGCATGCAATGTTGACCCATGTGTTGCTTCTTAGACTCCCCCACTTCATCATTCACATTACTGGTGTTGTAACCTAGGTCTACATCCCCTGCCTCTCTTCTCTTTTTCCCTATTCCTTGTTAAGAACCAAATATCAATATAGCATAGAAAAACCTCAGAATAATTACTCAACGCCTTGAAAAAGAGATAAATTCAGATAATAAGCCTCTTCGAGGGAGCAACCTCCTTATGCCTACATAAATGTACAATTACAAGATGATTCAAAATGAAAATGTCTCCTTGGTATATACAGGAGACTAGGAGGTATAATTACAACTAATGGCCTAAAGCCGACATAAATAAAATAACATTGCTAATATAATATGCCCTAATTAAGGGGTAATGAGCCACTATTTAGGACTTAACATGCCCCTCCCCTTGAGACAATTGTTGTCCGCAACGCTTGAGTAACTCTGGATGCTTTTGTATAAGAGACCCATCTTCCCAAGTGGAATCTTCAGCTGGTAGTTTCCTCCATTTAATGAGATACTCTTAAATGGATCTATTCCTCAGCTGGCAAATTCTTGTGTCAGTGATGGCTTCAAGATCCAATATTATTTTTCCTTCCTCGTCAAGTTCTGGCAATATAGATTGAACTGGGATCTTGTCACCTATAACCTTATTTAAGCATGAAACATGGAAAACTGGGTGTACTCGTGAAGATGCAGGAAACTCTAATTTGTATGCCATAGTACTAATCTTTTGCAACACCTTATAAGGGCCATAGTACTTTGGTTATAATTTATTATCCTTCTTGGCTTGCTTGAGGGACATCTGTTTGTATGGTTGTAGTCTTAAAAACACCCAATCCCCTACTTAAAAACTTATTTCACTACGATGTTGATCTTCTTTTTGTTTCATACGATTTTGTGCCATGGTCAGGTTGTCCTTTAATATTTGGAGAACTTGTTGTTGATGCTCGATGTGATCTTCCACTGCTTGAACCTTAGATTTTTCTTTTAGAGAAAAAGTGATGGAAGGAGGGTGGTATCCATAGAGTGCCATAAATGGTGTCATTTTTGTTGCCAGTATGAAAGGAAGTGTTATACCACCATTCTGCCAAGGGTAACCATTTGAACCATTGTGTTTGTTTATCAAAGACAAAGCAACGAAGGTAGACTTACAGACATTTGTTCACTATCTCGGTTTGTCCATCAAATTGAGGATGATAGGATGAGATATGAGCCAATTGAGTACCCAAACAAGAAAATAATTCGGTCCAAAAATGTCCAGTGAAGATGGGAGCTCTGTCACTTACAATAATCTTTGGGCTGCCATGTAGATTTTGAACTGTCTCCATGAATGTGGTGGCAACTGTACTAGCTTTGAATGGATGCAAGAGTGCACAAAAGTGTGTGTACTTGGTCAAACTATCAACAATCACCATGATGACACTCTTTCCTTCAGACTTTGATAACCCTGTGATGAAATCCATGGAAACCTCCTCCCAGTGCTAACTTGGGATGGCTAATGGTTGTAAAAGACTTGGGGTCTTAATTGTTTCCACCTTATTTTGTTGGAAAACCAAACATTATGCCACAAAACTTTGAACATCATTTTTAAGGCCATCCCAAAAAAAATCCTTCTTGACCCTATGGTAGGTTTTTAAAAATCCCGAGTGCCCTCCTACTGGAGAGGTGTGCAATTCCAATAGTACCTTTTGTTTGAGTTGGGATTTCTTACACAAATATAAGCAATATTTGTACCATAGTGAATCATTTTTCCATGTAAATATATTTGATGTACTAGAATCATGTTGCAGTCTTTGAATGAGAGTCCACACTTTTTCGTCATTCTTCCATTCATCCCTTGCTTCTATTATCCAATCGGGTTGGATGATCGATATAGCATAGAGAAAGGCCTCAACATATTCATCCTTCCTTGAGAGTGCATCTGCCACAACATTTTGCTTCCCTTTTTTATAGACGATTTCAAAATCATAACCCAATA
>SNQJ01S0017296.1:26162-73881 GCA_010110895.2 Picea sitchensis
CACACACACACACACACACACACACACACACACACACACACACACACACACACACACACACACACACACACACACACACAATTTATACCGTACATTCCAAATTCAATTCTTATAGGAATTGTCATACAAGTTGCCACCAAACAAAACTCCAAAGGTTCTACAAAACGTGTAAACTGATGTAATTCTATAACAAGGTTTATCTCATAAATTGTACACTAGTTTATCTATGTGTAACAAAAATAATTTGTTAGCTTATCATAACACCAAAAAAAACCATCATTCATTCCTTTGAGCCCATACTGTCCCTAGTGTTGTAACTTATCTCTAATACCAATTTGTAACACATCTTCATTCTTAATATCAAAAGTAGGGTCTACTGGCCTAACGTTTCATTAATGAAAACAATATGCAAATCAAAATACAACACATTAAGACCATTTACAACATAGAAACCATTCTTCTTAATTACTGTGATAGAGTTTGGCATTACAACAATTAACATAAGGTAAAGCTTTCCATATTTAAATGCAAGGTTTAGATTGTAACTTCTCTAAACAACAAAATCGAGTGGAATATCTCAATTTAATCAGAACTAGCACTTCCCAATTTTCCACATAATACCTTTTTAAGATGACATCACTTAAGCATAGATAGAATAACCAAATTACGATTAGCATAAACATATGATTCACATACTGAATGTATTTCAAAAGTTCCTCAATCATTTCAACTCATCAATTCCCTAGAATCTTTTAGATGGAGGTTTTGTTCTCTCCAAAAGAGGATAGTCGTAGGGTTTAAGGTTAAGGTCCTTTATCTCCTACATATAAAACCTTCTCCCTTTATTAGAAGTGTGATTCCGTGATCACTAGGGTCATATTAAACATAAGGAAATGCTTTTTATTTATTTATAAACACACAAGCTTCTTGCCTAATGATTATTTAATCTATAGACATCTTGCCTCATTATTCACTAATACATGGTTATACATAATGGCATAAAACATTATATAAAAGGAGATTACAATATTGAGGCCAAAACTTGATACAATACACCATGCAATAGAGGTGAATACATCACAATAATCTTCAAAATCATTTACAACACTTACACAATAATCTATGCATAACTTTCATATAATCTCAAGGGTATGGAGGATCTAGACTACTCCTTCTTTCAAGAGGCCAATGTAAGAGTAAAAATGGTTCAAACCAATAAATGACCATCTCATTTAATCTCTTAAAAACAATCTCATCAAATTCCAAGACTTTTCATATACAACAAACACAAATTGTCTGGGGTATGGGTGATTTGAGTAGCCCTTCTTGACCTGACTATATTTTCACCTTTTGGGGAATAAAATAGATGAATCTAATTCCAAAATTTTGTGATCATGTGGATATTGATATAAACTACTTGATTTTAAATTTTGAATGCCAATAGACATTGTATGACCAAGTTATATTATAATTTCATCTACAAACATTCTGTGTTTGTAGGAGTCATACAAACAAATATGAAGCTAATCTTTGGTGAACATGTAGATATTGATGTCAACTACTTTTTGTTAAAATTTTAACATCAATGGACACCATATGTCCAAGTTATAGTATAATTTCATTTACAACCATTTTGTTTTTTAGAAGTCACACTGACAAATATGAAGTTTATTTTTTTGTAAGCAGGTAGAAATCAATGTTAGCTACTTTCTATTAAAATTTGAACACCAATGGACACCATATGGTAAAGTTATAGTAGAATTTCATCCACAACCATTTTACATTTTTAAGGGCCATACAGACAAATCAAAGGATACTTTTTGGTGAACATATGAGGATACGTATTAGCTAACTCAACTCCAAATTTTGTCTTTATTAGACTTCATATGAAATTATTTCACTAAAAATACAAAACTGGTTTTCAATGCATTTCTACTAACAACTTGCATGCATGGAGTTTATCAATACATTATTATACAAATTTTACAATTTAATAACTTATAACAAAAACCATTCACTCAATGACATATACATAATTTCCATGGCATGGGCTCAAAATACATAATGATAAAATGCACGTACATTTCATCATGATTGAAATCTTAATACATAAATAAATAAAAATAATACACTTGTCTTTAATAAAATGAGCTCCAAGGCAATTGACTATGGATGAACCATTTTCCTCCCAACCATAGGAAAATTCTCTGTGAATTGCACCCTCATGCTAGGTTATGAGACCATCAGGGTGAAGAAGTGTTTTCAAAGCTTCAAAATAACTCTTATCTTTACCATAAGTTTACAAACCATCCCAAAAATCCAACAAAATGTGTAGAGGTTCAAAAAAGTACTTTTGATGCAGGAGCATCGTCAACAAGCACACATGGCGAGATAACTCAGCACCTTAGCACACCTTTGAATCATTTCAAAATCTTAAACGCTAGCGTTTCCTGCAAATCTTTCTTGAACTGATTGAAAAAATGAATAAGATCAAAACGATTGGGAGCGAATGATCATGAGTGATCTGGGAGTTTGACTCTTAAAATTTAATGTAATAGAACTTAAGTGGTAGTTAGTTTTTTTTTTTTTTCTCTGGAGTAGATAGGTAGTCAGAGGGAACCCTAAGAGCCCACTAGGATATGTAGGAGTATTGTATGCCCAAATGAGGCTGCTGGACATGGAAGATAGTTGAAATTTGTTAGGAGATAGCTGAATTTTAGTTGTTTTTTTTCATAACTATAGCATTTTTACATTGAATGAAGATAACAAAGGAAAATTGATCCAAAATGTGTGTGGAGTTGTTGTTTCTAAACTCTTCTCTGTTATTTTGTGTTTTCATGAATGCATGAATTATATTGTTGAATGTATGAATTTGCAAAAGGATAGATAAGTTTCAGTCATTTCTCAACTGAGAGTTCAGATGCAAGGAGTGCATATTGTCCACAAAGAGTGCGTCAACATAGTCTAGATCCGACTCAGGAAAGACCAGAAGGGATAACGAGAAGCTTAGGCCAAGTGTTGCAAGGAGTGCATAGGGTCAAGAATCGACTAAGTGTCGAGAAATCAGGACTGCGAAGTGCAAAGAGTGCGTAGAGAGATTTATTTTGGGAGAAATCACTAGGTTCGAACTTTGTCAGAGATTCCAAGTTCGCAAGGAGTGTGTTAGAGTCAAGCTCAGGAGATACATCGACAAAGAATCAACAGAAAGGGAGAGATATGTTGAAGGTTGTGAAGTGATGGTTGAGATCCCTTCGAAAGGAATCAAGATCACAAACAACCATTAGATCTCAAGAGGGGCAAGGAGGTTACACCTCAAATTCCTTTGGACTTCGCATGTTCAAAGGTTTCTGTTTGTGAAGGAAGCAAACTTTCTGAAGTCACAGAACCCAAAGTCCATCTGGACAATAGACCCGTTCAGAGGAAGTGATATCGTTCCAGACCGTCATATCTGGGACAAGTTACGTGGTTGTTAGCCGCGAGTTCCTTTGAAGATTCATGGATCATAGGATTCAGAGTATCAAGGAGTCAATACTCCCAAAATCGAAAAGTCACGAAGTGCGACGAGATCACCGTCGTTGACTATCAGAGGGGGCGCGAACCGTAGATCTGGTTCCGGGTAACTCCATCGATTCAGAGTTTGTGCAGAAAGAAACCAACTGCACCTAAGGTATTCAGAGCTCGAAGTCGCGAAGCGCTTGGGAGGTCTAGCCCTGGGTCATAGCCCGAGGTCGCATGAAGAAGAGTGGTCAGCTGAAAAGATCTGGCACCCAAATTTTTGAGTTTATAAAAGCACTGAGGAAGGGGCCCGCAGGTTCCATAAGACTTGCGCTTAAGGAGAAAAAGGGGACCTGTGTAATTTTTTCCAGGTCCATTGAAGGTATGAAAGAGCTAATCCAGCTCAAGAGATTAATATCCTTGGCTGGAAGGTCGCAGACCCTTTAGGAGAGAAGGGGGGTTTTCACCAAGTGGTATCAGAGCTTGAAATTGTTTTCGGGTAGCGAAAAAAGAGCTTGAAGTTGTACTCTGTGTGTGAGAAACAATCAACACAATGACACCAAGGAGATGTGTGGAGCCACCTATATCCAATCACATTGTAGAAAGATAAATGAGATAGCTTCGCGCAAGATTAGAGGTGATGGAGGCAATGTAGAGGAGAGCACCTAATGCTGGAGACATCAATGATGCAGAAAGTGAAGAAATAGAAGTTGAACAAGCTGTAGGGGAAAATGTTTTCGAGGAACAATTTCTAAGAGCAATTGTTAAATTGGGAGCTAGATCAAAGATAGACATCCCAATGTATGAAGGAAATTTTGATGCTAAAGAATTGTTGGATTGGATAAGATCCATGGAAAAATACTTTGACTATGAGGATGTCGATGAGGAGAAGAAGGCGAGACATGTTGTCACCAGGTTAAAAGGACATGTGACACTGTGGTGGGATGAACTGCAGGCTGAGAGGAGAAGCAAAGGAAAACATAAGATAGAGAATTGGGACAGAATGGTAGCCAAGCTGAAGGCTAAATTCATACCCAAATATTATAAGATAAATTTGTTTAGGAAGTTGTAGAACTTGAGATAGAATGGTATGACAGTGAAAGAGTACACATAGGAGTTCTACAAAATGAATATCAAGACTGGACAATGAGAGAAGGATGAAGAAAAAATTCCTAGGTATATAAATGGCCTGAGGTATGAAATCCAGGATGAGATCAACATGATTTCAATAAGAACAATAGAGGATGCTTATCATATTGCTATGAAGGCAGAAGAGAAGTTGACTAGGAAATAGAGTAAAAAAAAAGAGGTAGAAGCCCAAGAAAAGGTAAGGGAGTTTCTCATGACAAGGCACATAAAACTAAGGACAAGACTAAGAAACCACATAGTCACTCAGAAAGAGGAGGAAGTTCTTGAGGGAGACAAAGTAGTTGAAGAAATTATTCTAGAGGAAGAGGAAGAAGCAGAGGAGAGGTAAGATGTTATGCCCGTGGAAAGACATGACACGTGTCTTGGGAATGTCCTGAGAAAAAGAAATAAGGAGGTGAATCTCACATTTCAAAAGCTCAGAAGATGAATGTTGAAGAAGAAGGAGCAGAAGATGGAAGATCTTTGATGGTTAAGAAGGTTCTCTTGAAACCAGAGCCAGAAGTTGAAAATCTAGTGCAGAGGAACAATTTGTTCAGGACTGCTTGCAAGACTAAATATAGAGTATGCAAGGTGATAATTGATAGTGGGAGCACTGATAATTTAGTATCCATAGATATGGTGGATAAATTGGAGCTGGAGACAACTGCACACCCGAAGACATATAAAGTCTCATAGTTGCAGAAAGGACACCAGGTAATGGTCACTAAACAATGCCTTATTGAATTTAAAATAGGAGGATATAGATATGAAATTCTGTGTGATGTGATTCCCATGGATGTATGTCATTTTTTGTTGGGAAGACCACAATAGTTTGACATGAATTTAATTCATGATGTGAGAAAAAATACTTACAGTTTGGAGAAGAATGGTAGGACGCACATGTTGCTACCAATAGAGGATAAGAAAGTAAAAGAAGAAGCCAACACAAGCATACTTCTTGTTGTTGCAAGAGTTGGTTCTAGGCTGTAATAGAGCCAAGCCTTAGCACATTTTAAATGAAATAATTTTTGTTGATTGATCAGTCATAGGAGGCTTCTAGAACTAGGTTAGAAACAAGCCTTTCACTCATTTATAGATCAGAAACAAAGAGGCATGACCTCATCTGCTAAATTCATTTCAAAATCATGAGGATGGATAGAAGATAGGGGATGAACAAAACTGAAAGAAAAAGTCAGGTATCCAATTATGATAAATCTGGTCTTCCTTTCAATAGAAGAAATAACACCAATCTTCAAATATCTGAACATAGGTCTTGTCTCACCCATAGCAAGACAGAGGAAAATATATGAACAAATAAAACTTGTAAATAAGGAAAAACAATTAAGATGCAGGTCTTGTTCTACTCACAGCAAAATAGAGGAAAAACTGCACTTTCAGGAATTCTTTAAATTAGTTACAATAGAAGTATCACTGAATTGTAACCATTACAGGATGAATTAATGAATGGAAGGAAGAAAGAGAAGTAATGAAAACTCTAGAAACAATAACACAGGGAGAAGACAGAATTAGATAGTGACAAGGTGTAGAATCTCTTGGAATTCTATTCTATATTTGCTGAAAAGGAATGCATTACAAACCCAACCTCCAAAAGGCCCTCGGGCTATTCCCCCCCTCTTTTCCTCTTCAAGAAGATACAATAATATAAGTCTTCTACCCCCTTTCGAATAATTGAAAAACGATTCAAATTACAAAATAAATCCCTCTAGAAATGAACAGATATCTCATGTAGGTATTGAAGTCGAAATCCTCCCTAGGAGGTCGAATTTCCTCCCAAAAGATAACAACAACTACCATCAATTTCAAAAACTTTCTGCCATAGAAAATGGGCCACATTGCTGAAAATTGGGGCTGTGGTTATGGTTCTATATCTCTCGAATTGTGATAGCTGTGTATAAAATGAAAGAGTATTTTTTGCATCTGTTTGTTCTGAGCAAAAACCTCTCTTAGTTCCCCGAGATCCGTTGCCATTTGCCCCAGATCTGCATTTTACAAACATGTGTCAAAACAGGAAAATATGAGATCCAAAAATTAGGGCTTGGAGATGGATTCGATTCTCCCAATATGTGACACCTATAGGAAAACTGAGAGAGGCTATTGATATATGATGTGTTAGGCACAAAATCCCTTGATCGTTTCTCAAAATGATAC
Organism: Picea sitchensis; assembly: GCA_010110895.2. Classification (NCBI taxonomy): domain Eukaryota; kingdom Viridiplantae; phylum Streptophyta; class Pinopsida; order Pinales; family Pinaceae; genus Picea; species Picea sitchensis. The sequence continues at coordinate 32,955 of SNQJ01S0017296.1, forward strand.
TCCAGTCGCTTAGAATCATCATTTGAAAATGATATTGACTCAACACAGTAAAAACCACCACATTTATGAAAACAAACCTCATCTTTCGGGGGACTTTTAATTGCCTTCACAATATCCAAATGAAATTATGAAGACACCAATGGAAATATTGGGATCTGTATATGTCGATTGACTATTCGAACGCGGAAGATAGCCTCTCCACGGCTGAGAAAATTGAGTTTTTCTAAGGCAGTTTTGTCACTGGAAAAAAACTATGATTTTGGTGGCTAACAGGCTGAAAACAGGGGTATCTTAGCCACCGAAAGTCCTATCTTTCAGTAGCTAACAGTGCGATTTCAGAGCACCATAATCCACCGAAAGTCCTGAAACCTTGATTTCTGGTTTCTGGTTTCGAGGAAACAGAGAAATGGTCAAAATCTCTATGTCGGCCAAACCCCCGACTGCCGAAAACCCAAAATGGTGACGTGGCATTTATGTAAAACCTTATTATAACAATTTTATTACCGTTTATTGCATTATTTTTGTGCCTCCTCGTGACTTGATTTCTGGGTGAAAACACATCTACACTTTCGGCAGCTAAGGGCATATGAAACCTGAGATTTAAGCTACTGAAAGTCTGCATTTTCAGTAGCTAAACACTATAAATTTTTTCCTCCTAAGCTACCGAAATCCAAAATTTCAATATTTGTTCCGACATAGGCTCCATCTAGGGATGGTTCTTTCCTGAAAGTGCCAAGAACATTAGACCAAGTGCCTTCATCCATTGGGCGACCTGAAATCATTCTTATCAAACGCTGAACCCTATCACTTTGCTTGCACCTTTCAGAAACAAAAAACTGCTTATGCATTCATTGGGCTATGGAGTCATAATATCTTAAATCAAAACCATACAGGATGACAAACTGAACTGGAAACATACTTAAAACCACTGCTGTACTCTAATGCTCAAATTCAAGCTTATTTATATACATCACCTACTCTAACTACTGAAAAATTCCCACTGAATCAAATGATACAAAAATTCCAGTGAAGCCAATCCAAAAACTGTCTACTTATTTGAAATCTTCTCACACTTTCTTTGAGCAGGCTGAAAAAGGAAACTGAAAACTTCCATTTGAAATACTGTTGATCATGAATTTTCAAACTTTTCCTTGATTCCCGTGACAAAATATCCATGACATAGCGTGTTCGTCCATTAAATAAATCTAAAAGGTTAGGAAAAAGATCTTGGAAAAATATATGGTCATGAGGTTTTAAAACATGCAAGACTACTCTACGTTCTAATTTATAATGCTCAGGATCATTCTCAAAGAGAATATCTGAGCACCCTTCAAGATCATCTGCAATGACATCTCCAAAATCACAACACAATCTTGTTTGAATACCATCATCTCTCCATGAACAATCTGTAGCAAGTTGTTCTACAGAAACAATGTAATAATCATCACTATACTCATCATATTTAGGTTCAACAGATAACTCAAGAGGGTCATCAGTCAGACATATGCTCGAGACATCAACTGTAAGCAACTCTGATCCTTTCATTGGCATGCTTTCTATCTCAGATTTATACTCCTCCAAATCACAGTCTAAAACATCCTTAAACAACGAAATTCCTTCAAGACTATTAAATGTGACACCCCTATCCTCTTCATGAAACAAAATAGGGCTTACAAGCTGATTTCCTGGCTGGAAATCATCATCACAAATAGGTTCATTAACTTCCTGTAAGGTTTCATCAAACACATGACTGTCATTATTTAAAATCAGATTTACATTTTCAGAAATGGAAGAAGTCTGAATCTCATATCCGGGACTGTGTATACACTGCAAATCTGTGTAAGCATGGGCTGTAACATGACTATGCAGGAGAAGATCTATTTCTTCTTCAGTCAAAGGAGAAGGTGGTCTCTGTATTTTCTGGATAAAACAACAATTATTTTCTTTCTCTTCTGCAGGTTGACCGTGATGCCAAATATCTTCTTCTCGAATATGATCACAAGAGCTATCATATCCTGCTTCTTTATCGATCAACTCTTCTTCATACTGATCATCTTCATCAACTTGAGAAATTTCTGATATTCCTTCCTCCCCTTTAAGAGGATTTGTTTGATCTTTTCGTCTTATGAATTCTATATTACAACAATCTTCAAAAACGATTTCAGTTGAATATATCCTCTTACAATGTTGATGAAAAAGTGTGTGAAAATATTTCAATGAAGGAATACTGGAATGGGGTAAAGATTTATACCAGAGTCTAGCATCTCTTTCCAACACAAACATAAACAAATTCATGAGGACATCTTCATGATGTACATTTCATTCATCCACGAGCTTGTGGAATTCAAACAAGTGTTGAGGAGGATTGTCTTCCACATATCCTCCAAATTTAGGAAGGACATCTTCCCAAATTTTAATGTTTGGAACAGTGTTTGGAAAACCATAAACATTTGTAAAGTCCAGAGGAGAAAACCTTGTAGAGATCCGAGTGACGAACAAATTCAACATTTTGAGACTAGTGGAGTCGCCAGTGAATCATGTAGAGTCTTCGAACCAAGGAGTCGCCAGGTGAATGATCACAACCAATTGAATGCCTATCCCTTGTTCACCATCAAGGAATAGATCTAAAATTTTTGTCATAGCCCAGGGAAGATAGCTTCATTCCTCCATCCCTAGAAACATCACTAGAAAATGTTGTCGTAAGAGTTGGTTCTAGGCTGTAATAGAGCCAAGACTCAACACATTTTAAATGAAATAATTTTTGTTGATTGATCAGTCATAGGAGGCTTCTAGAACTAGGTCTGAAAGAGGCCTTTCACTCATTTATAGATCAGAAATGAAGAGGCATGACCTCATCTGCTAAATTCATTTCAGAATCATGAGGATGGATAGAAGATAGGGGATGAACAAAACTGAAAGAAAAAGTTAGGTATCTAATTCTGATAAATTTGGTCTTCCTTTCAATAGAAGAAATAACACCAAACTTCAAATATCTGAACACAGGTCTTGTCTCACTCATAACAAGATAGAGGAAAGTATATGAACAAATAAAACTTGTAAATAAGGAAAAACAATTGAGATGCAGGTCCTGTTCTACTCACAACAAAACAGAGGAAAAATTGCACTTTAAGGAATGCTTTAAATTAGCTACAACAAAAGTATCACTGAATTGTAACCATTACAAGATGAATTAATGAATGGAAGGAAGAAAGAGAAGTAATGAAAACTTCAGAAACAATAACACAGGGAGAAGACATAATTAGACAGTGACAAGGTGTAGAATATCTTGGCATTATGTTCTATATTTGTTGAAAAGGAATGCATTACAAACCTAGCCTCCAAAAGGCCCTCGGGCTGTTCCCCCCCTCTTTTCCTCTTCAAGAAGATACAATAATATAAGTCTTCTACCCCCTTTCAAATAACTGAAAAATGATTCAAATTACAAAATAAATACCTCTAGAAATGAACAGGTATCTCATGTAGGTATTGAGGTCGAAATCCTCCCTAGGAGGTTGAATTTCCTCCCAAAAGATAACAACAGTTACCATCAATTTCAGAAACTTTCTGCCATAGAAAATGGGCCAAACTGCTGAAAACTAGGGCTGTGATTATGGTTATGTATCTCTCAAATCGTGATAGTTGTGTATAAACTGAAAGAGGATTTTGTGCATCTATTTTTTCTGAGCAAAAACCTCTCCCAGTTCCCTGAGATCCATTTCCATTTCCCCCAAAACTGCATTTTACAAACATGTGTTAAAACATGAAAATATGAGATCCGAAAATTAGGGCTTGGAGATGGATTCGATTCTCCCAATATATGACACCTGTAGGAAAACTGAGAGAGTCTATTGATCTCTGATGTGTTAGGCACAAAATCCTTTGACCATTTCTCAAAATGATACTCCAGTCGCTCATAATCATCATTTGAAAATAATGACTCAACACAGTAAAAAATGCCACATTTTTGAAAACGAACCTCATCTTTTGGGGGAATTTTGACTGCCTTCCCAAGCTCCAAATGAAATTATGAAGACACCAATGGAAATATTAGGATATTTATATTTCGATCGACTATTCGAATGCAGAAAAAGGCCTCTCCATGACTGAGAAAATTGAGTTTTTTTAAGGAAGTTTTGTCACTGGAAAAAACCTACGATTTCGGTGGCTAACAGGCCGAAAACAGGGGTATCTTAGCCACTGAAGGTCCTGGCTTTCGGCATCTAACAATGAGATTTTAGAGTGACGTAAGCCACCAAAAGTCCCGAAACCCTGATTTCGGCTTTCGGGTTTCAAACATAGCAATGGTCAAAATCTCTATGTCGGCCAAATCCCCGATTGCCGAAAACCCAAAATGGTGACGTGGAATTTATGTAAAACCTTATTATAGAAATTTTATTTCCGTTTATTACATTCTTTTCATGCCTCCTCATGACTTGATTTCTGGGTGAAAACACATCTACACTTGGCAGCTAAGGGCATATGCAACCTGAGATTTAAGCTACCGAAAGTCTGGACTTTCGGTAGCTAAACACTATAAATTTTTTCCTCCTAAGCTATCGAAAGCCAAAAATTCAATATTTGTTCCAACACTTCTCATGAGTAGGAAGGAACTCCCGAGTGAAGTCAAGAAAGAACATGAGATGCAGTTTGTTGTGGTGAGGAAACAAAGAGTTATCCTTAAAAGTACTTCTATGGATGATTTTCCTGAGGAAGTTCAGGAGTTGTTAGAGAATTTCGCTGACATAGTAGTGGATGAGTTGCCTAACTCATTTCCACCCATTAGAAGTATCAACCATCATATTGAATTGATACCAGAAGCAAGTCTGTCAAACAAAGCAACATACCGATTGACACCTCAAGAAGATGAGGAGGTAAATATACAAGTCCACTATTTGTTAGACAAGGGTTTGGTCAGAGAGAGCTTGAGTCTATGTGCAATACCAACTGTGTTGATTGAAAAGAAAGATGGAGGATGGAGAATTTGTATAGACTCAAGGGACATAAACTAGATCGCTATCAGGTATAGATTTACTTTGCTGAGAATGGATGACTTAATTGATTGTTTAAGTGGAGCAAATTTCTTTTCTAAGATAGATTTGAAAAGTGGATATCACCAGATAAGGATGATAGAATATGATGAGTGGAAAACAATCTTTAAGACAAATGAAGGGTTGTGTGAGTGGCTTGTTATGCCATTTGGCTTAACAAATGCCCCAAGTAATTTTATGAGACTGATGAATGAAGTATTGAAAGATTTCATTGGTAAGTTTGTGATTGTGTATCTGGATGACATATTGATCTTTAGCAAAAATAAGGAGGAGCATTTGAGACATCTGACATTGGTGATGAGGAGACTGCAGCAAGAGAAGCTGTTGATAATATGAAGAAGTCCTCTTTTATGAAGACAAAACTCATATATTTGGGTTTTGTGATCTCTTCAAATGAATTGAATATGGATCCAAAGAAGGTGAAATAAATCAAGGAATGGCCATCACCAAGAAGTATATTTGAAGTGAGAAGCTTCCACGGATTAACAAGTTTCTATCAGAAGTTCATAAATTTTTTTAGTGGGATTGGTGCACAAATCATGGATATGGTGAAGAAGAGACACAAGTCTTTTAAGTGGATAGAAGAAGATGAGAAAATATTCAATATATTGAAGGAGAAGATAACGGAACAACCAATTCCGGTCTTGCCGAATATCAAGAAACATTTCAAGTGAGATGTGATGTAAGTGGAGTTGCAATTAGGGCCATTTTAAGCCAAGATAATAGGCCTGTTGCATATTTAAGTGAGATTCTGAATGAGACTTGTTGGCATAGGGGCATACCCAGGGTTCAATGCTACACCAACGCACCAACAAAACCCTAACTACCAGCCCTTTCGGCAACACCTGCGAAGCAGATGAAGTCTCACCCGAGGTAGAGGCAGGGGTGGTTGCAAGAATCAAGTGTCTGCAACCTTAGATGGGACACAGATCTATGATTATAACACTTAGCAATCACCTAGCATAGATTATTCATCAATATTAAACCCTTATGATACTTTGCAGATAGCACAGAGCATCGCAGTATGTACTTAGATCTAAGATAATTCAACACTTATCCACAACAAGATAGATTAGATTCAACAAATCAAGCACTAAGCATCTTACATACCAGATCTAAAATTCATTCATATATCAGAAGAAGAAAGCATAAATAGATCTATCTAAACACATCAAAGCACTTAGCAAAGGAAGAGACGAACACATCAGGTTAAGGCACAGAGCACAACACACAGATTTATCGTGGTTCACCCCCACCCTGGGGCTACGTCCACAAAGTATTTTTCTTTATTAGCTTCAGTTAATTAGGTTACAACACATAGCCATCCAAATCCCTCTTCGCATAGGACAGAAGATCTGCGCAACTTGCTAGATCCTTCTTCCTTGCGCTAAAAGAACAAAGCCTTCTACAATATCCTGCACTTAGTCTCTTACAGTATGCACAAAGCATTTAAAATCATTACCAACACTTAGCACAACTCACAACTCTTTGATCACATAGATCACACTCTACTACTCTTCTGCCCCCCCTTTTTCACTTAATTCGCCTATACATCTATTTATACATACAACAGTTGGCCTAAGCATGGGTAAACCCACGAGCCGACATCCCTTTCTCATTACATTATCCCCCAAAACCCAAAAAGGGGTCTAGCTTCCATGATTTCCGCTTCGCGTTGCGCTCCATCTTTGACAAGCTATCAAAGTCCCAAAAACGTTCAAATATGACAAAGTGTTACTCAAAAATTGGTCAAGGCCAACATGCCCCCAACACTCTCCTATGACTCATCCCGAGTCACTCAGGTCTAGGTAACTTTGCCTCAAAGGTCTTGAGCTTGGCTCGTGCTTCTTCGACATGTCTCTGTGCTACCGATTCTTTCTCAGTGAATTCCTGAACAACTGCTTCGCTGATAGGTCCTTCCAGTTGATGCTCGACTGTAACAACTACTTGTTCTAGTAGTGTTCCTTGGCCTTCAATTTCTTCTAACAGTAGGTAGGTCGCCTTCAATTTCTGTGTGGTAAGAACGAATTGTTGGGCAGTGCGTTGTTCCTGGGATCTCTTCATCCTCTCGATGGGTGACAGGAGCTTGAGCTGCGCCTGTACTGTATCTGCGTGATGCTTTGTTTATTAGAGTTGGGACTCTAGTTTCTTCAACTCTGGGTCTTCATATAGTTGTTCATATATCTGCGCGCTTCTGCTAATTAGCTATTTACATTCTGCAGCAAGTGTTTTAATCCTCTTGACTGCACTTTGAGCATTCAATTCTTGCTAGTCGCACACTTCTTGTGGAGTCTATGGTATGGTATGAAGCTCTAATTCCACAACCCTTTGTTGAAGTTGCTGAATAACTTCAACCATCTTCATCACTTGGCGCTCTATGGGCTCTTCGACCTTTTGCTCTAAGTTGGTCACAGAGTGAAATGCTCTGTTGGCTGCTTCTTCAATTCCTATCTAATTTGTGAGCAATTGCTCTTTCTCTTTTTGTATCTTCGCTTTGTCTTCTTCAAATTTTGCTCGGAGAGCATTCTTCTCTTGTTGCGCAGCTTGGCGTTGTTCAATAATTTCCTCTTGTGCTTTCTTTAGGGCTTGGGTGGCCTGCAATTTTTCTTCCTGAGCATGTCGAAGGCGTACTTCGACTGTATCAACAATCTTGTGGAGTTGAATTGATTCATCTCCCACTTCTATTGTTCCTTCTAGCAGAGGTGCAGTAGAGATTGCTCGACTAGACTGGAGTGCTTGCTGTACTCCTTGGAGCGTGATCTCAATTTGGCTATACATTTGTTCCTGCTTCACTTCCTGCTTCTCTATGATTTCCTTTGAAGCATCATTGACCACTGCAACAATGAAATCAAAGTCATCCAACGTGAGGGCAGTTCACATCTTGGTTACAAGGGTTCTTGGTTTCTTTCTGGATGAATATTTCAGAGGTGAGACCTTCCTTTTCTTCGATGAGTCTTCTTCGTCCCTAGGTGGTGGCACTTCGACTTTATACTGTTTAGTTTCTGTACCTTCTTCATCATCACCTTCGTCATCTAGTGTAATGGAAGCCGTCTTTAAAGATAGGCTGTCAACATCCTGGACTTCTTCAGTCTTCTTCGTTGTCTTTGCTTTCTTTGTCTTACTGGGCCCAGGTGTATCTTGCGCAGTTCTGGGGCTGTCGATGTCAAAAATTTATGCGGGGTCTATTGAAACAAGGAGGTCCATCGACCATTCCTTAGTGATCTCTTCCAGGTCTCCTTCTGTCAGCTTATAATAGGATTGAAGCTGTTCCTGGTGCTCATGAGCGCATGGGGTTAGGTATATAAAGTGGGGTCCATGCTGAACTTTATCATAGGTCAGAATCTCTGTAAAGTGTTCGAGGTTATGCGAGGTTCACTCCTTATGGCTGCTTTCAATTGGTTATAGTACGTGTGGAAGATGGCATTCAATTTACATTGCTTGCTCATGTCGTTCGAGTACCATAATGTACTGAACTTCGTGGCTAGTGGCTCAAAGGGGTCAAGGTCTGGAAAGGTTGCACCTTTTGGTAGCTCACATGCAACAAAAACGATCAATATCAGGAGCCAGCTAAAATGGAATTCATGCCCTTGATCCTGGGCTTCTTCGTAGTCAATCTCCAGTTGATTCACCAGGTACTTCGCCTAGTTCATCTGTAGTCCCTCTGCGCACTTTCCTGCGAGGTCAACTACAAATCTAGATACTTGTGTTGGTCGATTCTTGCATACCAAATTCCTTGCGATCAGTTGGCATGTGAGGCGCACTGTGCCACTTTCAATAGAATCTACCTTGTAGCCTCTCATGCCTTTCTCAACATCGCCATAGGCTTCTTTGATATTCTGTGCAAGAGTGCAGTCTGCGGTCTTTCTAGGATAGTACTCATGGGGATCAGGGCCCTGCATGCTAAGCCTGATGATCCTATTGATCAACGTCGGATCAACAGTTATGCGACGGTCTAACCACAGGTATCCTCCATGGTAACTTGCTAGCAACAATTTTACACAAGCATTCACCTCCTGGTGTATGCCAAAGTGTGGTATTTTCATAAATTTGAGCAAAGTAGACTGCACGAGGTTCATCATCCATTACTAAGGGATGAGCTTCGAATTCTTGCCCTTAGTTCTCATCAAGTACTTATACGGGGCGAGAGCATGCTGTAACTTTACGGTCCCCCAGGTTGAAGTCACAAAACTTCAACGGTGTAACCTTGTCTTGATCTGCATGGTAGGTGCATACTCCTTTCGGTAGATATGCAGTGACTAGGGTGTATTCAAAGTCTCTAGGGACACTGTCCTTGTTAATCTCACCGCTCAGAGGGGGTATGTAAGCTGGTAGGATGGATGGCACTAAATTCATGTTGGCTATGTCGTCCTTATGCTTAGTTATTCTCTCTGCGCCGACTCAAGATGTGCCTGCTCGAGCAGTGGATGAGGAGGATTGCACTCCTCTCGTCGATGATGCTTGGACTCTGGTGGACATTATTCTTTTCGACATGACTCTCTCAGTCATTAAATTGAGAAGGATATTTGTGATGGATTCCTCAAGTGCGGTGAGCTCGTCGGACATACGCACTCGGGAAAGATAATCAGGGTCACGATGATCTCAAAATACTGCACTAGGATGAACAATCTACTTGCAATGATCACTGTAGACAATCACTAGTTCTGCGGGCTTCGAATTTTCAGTTGGAAAAAGTGTTCTTCAGGCACGACGCGATGAGCTAAATAGGAAATTCATCAACGGTCTACTTGCAATGGGTATGAAGCTTCCATGAACGTTGATCCATCCATTATGGCATGGTCCAACGGTCTCGTGGTGATCCTTTAATTTTTTTCTGTTCGTTCGAGGCGGAAGTCGAACGGGTATATCGGTCCAATGGCTATATTTCTTCGCCACGACGAAGTGCCATATGTCGCTGTTCTGATATCCCGACGAAGCTCAATTCCTGTGATTTTTCCTTCTGTGAAGTTTCCTCTGGAATCTTCTGTAACTTTTCGATCTTGGCTCTCTTCTTACTTAGCTTCCTATCCTTCGTCCTAGTGAGCTTCATCTCGGTCATCCTTTTTCCATTCTGATTCTTATCTTCTCTTGACATAGTCACTTCGTGATACTGGGATTCTTTCTTCAGATCCAAGGGTAATACTCCTTCATCATATGGATTAGGTATTTCAATCTTCTGTGGTTCCTCTAATGCTCTTATATCTTTGACATCCAAGTCCCTGGTGTTCAATAGCTTAGATCTGTTCTCTTGTTCTTCCATGAGTTCTTTCTTCTTCTATTCTAAGGCTTCCTTTTCTTCTTTTCTCTAGATCTGGTCTTTTTCAATCTAGATCTTTCCTAACAAAGTTGGCAATGGGTGGTCCTCAATAAATTTAATAACTTTGAATTCTTCCTCTATCGAAGCTCCGTGGGTACTCATATCTATCTGGGTAATCCTGCTACATAGGGTTACCATTTTTCCTTTAAACAACCCTACTTTTCCTAGTGAAGGAACCATAGCAAGCCTTCCTAGGGTTTCCCAAGTACTTTCTGTCATAATGTTCATTTGTGTTCCCTCATCTAGAGCACAGTCAATGCCGAAGCCTCCTATTCTTACTTTGATTTTCTCCTTTTCTTTGAAGATCTATGACAAACTGACATCTTTATGTTCATCCAGGGTTTCTTTCATTTTCAGTAACACAATCTTTGATTCTTTCTAGGGTTCTTCTATAATCTTAGTTTCTTGATCTCCTTCAGAGTTTGCTTGCTCCATATTCAGCTTTTCAAGTTTAGCAATCATTCTAGGGCAATCCAGTACTTCATGGTCCATAGCCTTACAACAGAGGCAACTAGGGTTTCTCCCAGGGCATTCCTTAGCAAGATGTCCTGGTCTTTTGCAACTGTAACAAAGAGTTAATCCTCTCTTTCTCTTCAATTATCCACAACTTTTCTTGTACTGCTTGCTAGGGTCATAATGGTTAGCCTGCAAAAATTTCTTTCTAGGATCCTACATCCATTGGTTAGTCCAAAAATTCTTTCTATGCATAGGTATAACATATATTTCATTATTCTTATCATATCTATTCATATCAAATGTTCTTTCATCTAACAATGCCCTAGTTTTCAATCTAGGACAAAATCTATCAAGCATACCTAAATCCATACTTTAGAAACAAAAATTTTCACTTCTTTTACTTCTATAGGGTAGAAAGCTTACAGATCTAAGAACTTTTAACTATTCTTACCTTTATCAGAGCACATAGCTTACAGATCTTACTTATTTTCTTCAGTATCAACCTCTTTTCTTACATATATGACTTCTTTCCTTCAGATTTGTCCTTCCTTATTCAACACAGATCTTTTCAGATCAAGTGGATCACTATGCACTAGGGCATAGATCCACACACAGAGCTTTCACAATTTCAGGATGAATCTTTTCACAAAGCTTCTTCTGCTCAGTTCCCAACAATCATAGTTTCAGGTCCTGACAATTGAACCATTTGTTGGCACAGGGGTAGACCTAGGGTTCAACACTACAACAAAGCACCAACAAAACCCTAACTACCGACCCTTTTGGAAACACCTGTGAAGAAGAGGAAGTCTCACCCGAGGTAGAAGCAGGGGTGGTTGCAAGACTCAGGTGTCTGCAACCCTAGCTGGGACACAGATATGTGATTATAACACTTAGCAATCACCTATCATAGATTATTCATCAATATTAAACCCGTATGATACTTCGCATATAGGACATAGCATCGCAGTATGTACTTAGATCTAAGATAATTCAACACTTAGCCACAATAAGGTAGATTAGATTCGGCAGATCAAGAATTAAGCATATTACATACCAGATCTAACATTCATTCATATCTCAAAAGAACAAAGCATAAATAGATCTATATAAACACATCAAAGCACTTAGCAAAGGAAGAGACAAACACATCAGGTCAAGGCATAGAGCACAACACACAGATTTACCGTGGTTCACCCGCACCCTGGGGCTGCGTTCACAAAGTCTTCTTCTTTATTAGCTTCAGTTATTCAGGTTACAACACAGAGCCATCCAAATCCCTCTTCGCATAGGAAAGAAGATCTGCGCATCTCGCTAGATCCTTATTCCTTGTGCTAAAAGCACAGAGCCTTCTACAATATCTTGCACTTAGTATCTTAATGTATGCACAAAGAATTTACAATCATTACCATCACTTAGCACAACTCGTAACTCTTCTATCACATAGATCACACTCTACTACTATTCTNATTTATACATACAACAGTGGGCCTAAGCATGGGTAAACCCAAGGGCTGACATCCCTTTCCCATTACATTATCTCCAAAAACCCAAAAAGTACCCAAAAAGGGGTCTAGCTTCCATGATTTCTGCTTCGCGTTGCGCTGCATCTTTGACAAGATGTCGAAGTCCCAAAAACGGTCAAATATGACCAAGTGTTCCTCAAAACTTGGTCAGGGCCAACAACACTAAGAGGAAGTAATCCACATATGATATTGAATTTTACACAATAATTCAAGCCTTGAATAAATGGAGGCACTATCTTGTACCAAAGGAGTTTGTATTGTATAGCAATAATCAAGCTCTACAATTCATAACCAGACATGAGAAGTTGAGTCAGAGACATGCTAAGTGGATAGAGTTTATGCAAAATTTCACTTTTGTCATTAAACATATTTCTGGTAATGCTAACAATTTTGCTGATGTATTGAGCATGAGATGTTTGATTGTGTAGGAATTTCAAGTGAAGACCTTGGGGTTTGAACAACTTAAGGATATGTATAGTGATGATCCAGATTTTGAAGAAGCATATGAAGCATGTGAAAATCCTGTGCTCAGAGACATAAGCCAATGGCCAAAGTATATGATTCAAGATGGATTGCTGTTTAAGGGTTGCCAGTTGTGCATACCAAGGTGCTCAATGAGAGAAAATATGCTGAAAGAAAAAAACAGTGGAGGTCTGGCAGGACATTTCGGCCATGAAAAGACATTTGCATAGTTGAAAAGTTCATACTATTGACTAGGTATGAGGGTAGAGGTGAAGAAGTTTGTGAACAAATGTAAGATTTTCCAGTATTCAAAGGGAAAGAAACAAAACACTGGATTGTATCAGTCATTGCCTATTCCAGATAGGCCTTGGGATAAAATAAGCATGGATTTTGTGTTGGGATTTCCAAGAACCCAAAGGGGAAGTGATTCCATATTTGTTGTAGTTGATAGATTCTCAAATATGGCACACTTTATCCCATGCCAGCAGACTAGTGATGCAACACATGTTGCAAATTTGTTTTTCAAGGAAGTTGTGAGACTTCATGGATTTCCCAGGAGTATTGTCTTGGATAGGGACACAAAATTTGTTGGTCATTTCTAGAGAAAATTATGGAATAAATTTGGGACAAACTGTCTTTTAGTTCATCATATCATCCTCAAATGGATGGAAAGACTAAGGTAGTAAATGGGAGTTTAGAAGATTTACTCAGAAGTTTGGTCACTGACCATCATAGCCACTAGGATCAAATTCTGTCACAAGTAGAGTTTTCATACAATGACTCAGTGAACAAAAGTATGGGAAAGAGCCCATTCCATATAGTGTACACAATGAATCCAAGGGGAGTATTAAAATTGAGAGATCTGGAGAAGAGTGAATTCAGAAGCGCTGGAGCAGAAGACTTCACTGTAGAAATGCAAAAGATTCATAATCATATCAAGGGGCAGTTGCAGAACAAAAATGCAAAATATAAACACTGAGTTGATCAACATAGGAGAAAATTTCAGTTTGAAGTGGGAGATCAAGTCTTAACACACCTAAGAAAGAAAAGGTTCCCAACGGGAACATATAATAAGATGGAGTTGAAAAAGATAGGACCATGCAAGATCCTAAAGAAATTTGGTGCCAATGCTTATGAGATAGAGCTGCTAGAGGATGTGGGCATATCACCCATATTCAATGTTTCAGACCTGTATCCTTACAAGGAAGATGACGCGAAAGAATTAGAAGATTAGAAAGAGATTCAATGGGAGAAGCAGATGCCTGTAGCATAAAAGCCACAAATGGATAAGATCATTGATCATAGGATTGGCAAGAATACCATGAGAAATACATACCTTGAGTATTTGGTAAAGTGGAAGGGACACCCAGTAGAAGATGCCAGTTGGGTAAATGAAGCTGATGTCCAGAAACATGGAAAGTCAGTGCAGGAGCTCATGGACAAGAGTCCATGAATTTTTGTCTAGGGGAGTATGATGCAGGAGCATCATCAACAAGCACACATGGTGAAATAACTTAGCACCTTAGTGTGCCTTTGAATCATTTCATAATCTTAAACGTTGGTATTTACTACAAATATTTCTTGAACTGATTGAAAAAATGAAGAAGATCAAAATGCTTGGGAGCGAATGATCATGAGTGATATGGGAGTTTCACTCCTAGACTTTAATGTAACAGAACTTAAGTGGTAGTTAGGTTTTTTTTTTGGAGTAGATAGGTAGTCGGAGGGAACCCTAAGATCCCTCTGAGATAAGTAGGAGTATTGTACGCCTAAATGAGGCTGCTGAACATGGAGGATAGTTGAAATTTGTTAGGAGATAGCCAAATTTTAGTTGTTGTTTTTCATAGTTGTAGTGTTTTTACATTGAATGAAGATAATAGAGGAAAATTGATCCAAAATGTGTGTGGAGTTTTTGTTGCTAAAATATTCTCTGTTATTCTATGTTTTCATGATTGCATGGATTATATTGTTGAATGTATGAATCTATGAAAGGATAGATAAGTTTCAATCATTTCTCATCTGAGAGTTCGGATGCAAGGAGTGCATATTTTTTGCAAAGAGTACGTCGACAGAGTCTAGATATGACTTAGGAAATCTTATAAGGGATAATGGGAAGCTTAGTCTGAGTATTGAAAGAGTGCATAGGGTCAAGAATCGACTAAGTGTCGAGAAATCGAGACTGCGAAGCACAAGGAGTGCGTAGAGAGATTTATTTTGGGAGAAATCACTAAGTCCAAACTTTGTCAAAGATTCCAAGTTCGCAAGGAGTGTGTCAGAGTCAAGCTCATGAGAGACATCGATAGAGAATCAACAAAAAGGGAGAGATCTATTGAAGGTTGCGAAGTGATGGTTGATATCCCTTCGGAAGGAATTGGGATCACTAACAACCATTAGATTTCAAGAGGGGCAAGGAGTTTACACCTTGAAGTCCTTCAGAATTCACATGTTTGGAGGTTTCTTTTTGTGAAGTAAGAAAACTTTTCGAAGTCATGGAACCCAAAGTCCATCTGGACCGTAGACCCATTCAGAGGAAGCGATATCGTTCCAGACCGTCGGATCTGGGAAAATTTATGTGGTTGTTAGCTGTGAGTTCCTCTAGAGATTCATGGATTGGAGGATTCAGAGTATCGAGGAGTCAAGACTCCCAAAATTGTGAAGTCGCGAAGTGAAATGAGATCACCGCCATTGATTATCGGAGGGGGCGTGAACCGTAGATCTGGTTCAGGGTAACTCCGCCGATTCATATTTCATGCATAAAGAAACCAACTGCACCTAAGGCAGCCAGAGCCCGAAGTCGCAAAGCGCCCGAGAGGTCTAGCTCTGGGTCATAGCTCGAGGTCGCGTGAAGAAGAGGGGTAATATGAAAGGATCTAGCACCCAAAGTTCTAAGTTTATAAAAGGGCTGAGGAAGGGCCCCACAGGTTCCATAAGACCTGCACTTAAGGAGAAAAAGGGGACCTTTGTAAATTGTTCTAGGGCCATTGAAGGTCTAAAAGAGCTAATCCATCTCAAGATATTAAGATCCTTGACCGGGAGGTCGCAGACCCTTTAGGAGAGAAAGGGGGTTTGCACCAACTTCCTTCCCAATATTGGTGTCTAATTCCACATGATAGTGTCTTTTTCTATATCTCGATGGATCCTATGATAGTTGGGTTGTGAAGGAGAGGGAAATGAAGATTCTTGATCCTACTCTTCCACTTAATGATAGAGATCAAGAGTCCTAGTTGAATTCTCCTTTATTTCATGAATATAGGAATTAGTTTCTTCAATATAGGAGGTAGGTATTTACGGATAAGAAATAATTACTTAAATCATTTCACTAGGCTCATAATTGTAATATCATAAATATTGGGATAGAATTTTAATATGAAAATCACATGAAAGAGGTGGTATATAGGATACAATAGTAATCCTGAGACATAGGTCAATTGCCCCTTAGACCTCCTTACCTTCCTCCTATGGTGGACTCATATCCCCATTAGTGTTTCCTCCCTCCATTTAGCCTTGTAACCTTTCATTATATTTGCAATGATCATGTTTAGATGTCTTTAAAATATCCATGTTAAGTCTACCTCATGGCATGAAACAAAATGTAGCAATGAAAAACATAATTAAAATACAAACGAGATCAAGTTCAAAGGGTTGAGACCATGGTATTACATACAAATTTTGCAACTTTGGGTCATCATCTTTTCCATTAGTTTTTGTTTCTCATAGCAATGACCTGAGTAAATATTGGCATGAGTGGTTTGGTAATCTAAACTATCACTCATTGTAGCAACTATGCAATCAACATATGGTGATTGGTCTTGCTCTTGTTTCTTGCAGAGATGATGTTTCTGTCGGTTGTGTTCTTGGAAAACATGATAGAGATTTTTTTTTAAAATATGCCTCTTGGCATACCTCAACCCCTTTACATCTTGTTCAAATGATTTGTGTGGTTCACTTTCTTCTCCTTCTTTCTCTGGGTGCAAGTACTTCTTAAATTTCATTGATGACTTCTCTAGACGCACTTAGATTTACTTAAAACTTAAGAGTGAAGATTTTAACATGTTTTTGGTCTACAAGGTCATTGTACAAAATAATTTGGACATTAACTTCAAAGGTTAAGAATAGATAATGGAGGTGAATATGTGATTTTTTTTTTTTACAAGTACTACACTGCACATGACATTCAAATGCAACATATTGTTCCATATACACCACAACAAAATAGTTTCCCTCGTAGAAATAACCACAGATTAAAGGAAATGGCTCATTGTATGATCCAATCTAAAGGATTAAGTCTTCATTATTGGGTGGAATCCATCGAATTTGAAAATTACATAGTAAATCACACTCCCACAAAGGTTCTAAAAATATAACACATGAAGAAGAATGGACTAAAATTAATCTAGATGTAATCCACTTCTATGTATTTGGTAGTGTAGCATGGAATCACATTTCTGATGAGAAAAGGAAAGAATTATAGCCTAAAAGTGAGAAGTGAATTTTTCTTGGATATTATGAAGATGTCAAAGGCTACCAAATTTTTCAACCTCATTCCAATGAAATTATTATTAGAAGAGATTTTAAATTTGAAGAAAATCTCTTGTCCTGTGAGCCTAATTCGATGTTTGTGCCACCTTCATCCTGCAATCCATCTTCAAAGTTTGTGCCACCTTCAACCTATGAGCCATATTCAGTGTTTGGGCCATATTATATTCCTATTATGTTTTCTTATTCAAATGATGATAGTGAAGATGAAAATCCACCTTCGCTTAGTCAACTTCCTTTGGATGAATCCATTGAAGATGAAGCTATGCCAACACCACCACTTCCTAAATGGGCCCATTCAACACGAGAAGAAACTGGTGATCTTGTCGGTGATCCTTCAGATTAGTGTCAGAGACATTCACAGTTCCAGTGAGATTCTTCTCTTTTAGCTCAATTTTCATAGATTCATGATCCAAACACATTTGTAGAGGATTTTGTCCATTTGAATTGGGACAAAACAATGAATGAATAATATTGTTCCTTAATAGAAAATGATCCTTGGGATCTTGTACCTCTTCTGAAAGGAATAAAACTTGTCAAGTGTAAATGGGTGTATAGAACTAAGTATGCATTAGATGGAAGTGTTGAAAGACACAAGGCCTGGTTAATTTCCAAAGGGTTCTCTTAAGTTGAAGGAATTGAATATAATGAAATATTTTCCACCATATCGAAAATGAATTCCATCCACCTTGTTATAGCCCTTTGTTGGGATAGGTTTTTGGGACTAGTTTTGGGAACTGCGCAGTGCGTGCAAAAGAAGGAAAGACAATTGACTCACTTTTGGGACTAGTGCACGCAAAAGGAGGAATACCATTGGAATCCATTAGGCATTTTGGTTCCATTGATAAGGGATAAGTCCTATTTTAATTGTATAAATATGTAAGAGTTTTGGGATAGAGTAGTAGGGAGAAATATGGGATTAGAAAAGTAAGAAGTAGTGAATGTATACGATGCAATGTATGTGAGATATGTAAGAGTGAAGAGCGAAAGAGATAGATAGAGGGATGGGATAATGACAAGGGCATGATGTATGAGTGCAATGTGCACATTTTGTAATGGGTGATTCTGAATAATATAACAAGAAGCTAGTCATTGTGGATGTATCCCATCTTGGGTGAACCACGTTATATACGATGTCTATGTGTCATGATGTGTTTGTTGTTCTGTCTATTGTGCACATATGATATATGCCTGTTATTATGAATATGTTTACATGTTATTATGTTTTGGCGCACATGATATAAGATATAATGAAAAAATGCTAAGTATAATGGTTATGTGGACTGCCTCCCATCCCTTCATCACTGCGGAAACCTAGTTCCTGTAGTTCCCATAAGATACCTCGGATGAGACTTCACCTTCTTGTGGGTGATGCTGAAAGGGATGGTCTATGAGGGTTTTGTTGGTGAATTCATGTTAAACCTTGGGTCTGCCCACTATGCACAAACAAATGGTTCCTTTGTTGGGACCAAGATATGTGACTAAGGGGAATGTGAAAGATGAATAAGGAAGATATCAGACAATGGTTAGATGCAAAAGAGAACAAGTTTGCTAGAGATCAAAATAATAATCCACAGATCAACTCAGAGAAGTGGTTACAGAGGTATGCATTTACATACTTACATGATATTTTCTTTGTTTATTTATTGATAGTTTTGGATGAATGGTTACATAGGTTAGCTGAAAAGAACATAAAAGTACGCACTATTGTTCCAAGGAGTAGGACCCCCGAGTTGATTCACCAAGTTAATACCATAAGTAATCATATCTCATGCACAATCGATTTATGGCTGGATAATGTATTTGTAAGTTTTAAACCTGTGAAGTAAAGCAATGCATATATATTCTTAAGCAATACAAAAATTAATCAATGGCTCATACACAGAATACACAGAGATCTTTACCGGAAACCNAAAAATAGCAAAATCCGCTAAAAATAGCAAAAACCGCCCAAAAAAAAAATTTCGGGGCGACGCCCCGAACCCCATCGGCACCGGCCTACGCCCGGTGCCGAACGCTGCGCGTACTCGGGGCGCTGCCCCAAACCCCATCGGCCCCAGGCTACGCTTGGTGCCGAACGCTGCACATAACCAGGGGGGGGGCATACTTGCCCCCCCCTGGGACCCCCCTAGGAAGCGCCCCGTGCAACGGCAGAGCCCTAGGTGAAGGGATCGTCAGACGCAATCATCGTATCTGACGCACCCACACACACACACATGCAAAGAATATAATACATACCCAACAGTATTGGTGGGTTATATTATTGAGTTTGCTATATATTGTACTCATATAGTGCTGCTGAAACAACGTTCTTTAAAGGTGTGTGCAGAATATATTTGAAAGTACTATCTACTTGGATCAAGATGCTACTATGTGATAATGGGGTTATGAAGTTGGAATCTGATCACCCTAGTATCTAGGTTCCTTCATGTGCATAGGGGGACTGGGGGATGAATAGATGATGGTATGAATGTATGAAGAAGAGGGATGTAGGAAAGATAAAGAACATATTGGATGAGAACATCGAGAGAATAAGAAGGTGCGATATAAGAAGATATTGGAGTGTTGCACAATGGAAAAATATTTTGGTATAGTAGGAAGAGGACTGTGGCTAAAGAGAAGAGAAATACAATGAGATTGAGGAAAGACATGCTGACGTAGTGCTACAGATCAAGAGAATACCACACATAGAGGAAAAGGAAAAGGATCGCTAGCTCAGTCCAACATAAGGAGATTCTTTACATCCCATTAGCCCCACTCAAGCCGAACTCTGTGTCGAACCCATGACCCCGTGTGTGTCTCTGGTCTGGAACTTTGTCACGAACACTTATAGTTAGTGAAGGAAGCAAGGATAGTAGTAAAGGTAGTCATAGTAGTGGAAATAATATTCCAACCTAGATTCAGTTAGCAACACCGAGGAAGAATATTGCATAGCACACCATGGCAAGGTTATACCCTACTCTGAGAATGCCTATCTTTCATGGAGTAGGGAAAAAAGATCTAGAACAACACCTATTTTTCTGTGAAGCAATGTGGACTATAAAGAATGTCCATGATGATGATTTGAAAATAACATAGTTAGTGATGACATTCAAAGACCACACGTTACTATGGTATATGAAGTATCAATCCACTACACCCACGGGACAAGATACAATGTTGGAAGACATTAGGAAATCCCTATTAAAATAATTCCATAAACCAAAGTCTAAGTCACAATGTATTACAAAACTAAAAGAAATCAAGCAGTTGTAGAATGAATCAATATGGGATTTTGACTAGAGATTCAAGATATTGATGGATCGATTGAACTTCCATATTGCAAATGAGCAACATAGGGAATGGTTCATTGAGGGAGTGTTACCAGATATATGATACCCATTGATACAACAAAAGACTATGTTATAGTCAAAAGTGCTAGAGGTCACCATGAAATTGGAAGCATCCCCTATAGGAGAAAATGACGAAGGGATGGCTCAGTTTCAATTGTAGTTAGTAGCATTGAAAATTCAGTTGCAGGAGCTTGATAAAGGGAAGGAAAAGTGAGGAGAAGTCTGGTGTGTTACATGAAGAAATTAAGGTCGTCATAAGAATGAGTGCCCAACCTTTAAAGAATATTTGGCTACAGAAGCCCCGAATATGTTGGCCTCAGGAGGGGGGTATGGTGTGAGATATGAAGAATGATGGGTCATCATCAAACTGCTTGTCTTTTGATACATAAGTATCAAAGCAATTTCAGGAACTCATTTTTCAATTTTTAAAATTCTGTGGGACATGATGAAAAGAACTATCGTGCACTCGATCTAATGAGAGAACACACCATGGATGCATATAGAGTTCAAGGGGAAGAAGGATCAAAAGGAGGAGTATCACAATATAATACTCCGAGGGGCTATAAACAAGGAGAAAGAGGAGGATTCCGAGGTCAGGGAAGAGGAGGATTCGACAGAGGAAGAGGACCTATTATATGTTATAACTATAACCAACCTCGATATGTGGGACGAGATTGTATAAATCCTTGTGCAACTTGCACATACTATAGATAACTGAATCATGTGATGGAAGACTGTCCACAACTGATTGTGAAGTGGCAAGAAAAGAGGAATCAGAATGTGCAAGTGATAGTAGTGGAAGATCACGATGATCAACCTAAGGTAGCAACAGTTATGCATATATGAAAAAGAACATGAGCCGATGTGACGAAACAAGGAATTCAGACTGACCAGTGGGTCATGAAAGCAAAAAAACCTCCTCTGATGTTTGATCCTCGAAAGGAGAGAAACATATATAAGAAATCAAGGAAAGAGCTGCTAGAAATAGAATGGGGAACATCAAATTTGCAACCTATGTATGACATGACACCTGTGTATGACATGCTTCCAACCTATGACCACTCGATGAAAAAAAGGACTGTTGAGGAGGTAAATACTTTGAAAAATTTCTTAAAGAGTTGTTTAGAACTAATGAAGGATGAAACTGCATTGAACACACTATGCAAGATGATCGATCAGTGCATAAGATAAATAAGCACCTGGTGCACAATGAGTTGTTAATTAGGTACAACACAAGAAAATAATGAATATGGAGTTTCGACTTAATGCGTAGGTCAAAGACTATGATATGGATAATATCATCTTGGATATGGGATACAATGCAAACTTCATTTCGAAGAAGACATGGGAGATGATGAGAAAACCAAAGTTGAACTAGTCACCAATTCAGTTGAGGCTATCAAATTAACACAAGATTGTTTCGATTGGAATACTGACAAGGGTGAATGTTAACATTGATGGAGTGCGCAGCACAATTTTTTTTTAATTAATCGAGACAGTTTATGGTAGAAAACCTTATCTAGTGTTACTTGGAATCGATTTGGATTTTGATAACTAGACCGTTGTTGATCTGAAAAAGAGACAAATGATATTTGAAGTAGGAGACTTGAGAGTTACTATGCCATTGGATCCCACATAAGGAAGACAATATATGGAATAGGCAAGGGGGAAAGAACTCAATTATATTTATAATGTGACTACATGGATGGATGACTATATTAATCCTATTGATGAGGGTGTACTCATTTGGAAAAGTATCGGTTCTTGTGCATCGGATTAAGAATAAGCCCTGGAACATTGGAAACATAGGTTACATGAAGTATCTACAAGGAGATGTGCGTGTATTACCTGCACATTAAATTGTATTGGAGATGATGTATGTGATCCTCTAAAGTATGATGGACTAACATATATAGATTCTTTTGTAAAATAATTTGAATTGCAGATATCAGAACAACAAATATTGATAGCTTTAAATATCGTGCTGAAAGTGACTCCTACAAGGTGGCGGACTGCACAAAAGATAAAATAGAGAATTGGTAGCAATGTAGAAGGCTATTATAGGTCAAGTTTAGAACAAAAAATGAATATAATGTGCAGAAGTATACTGGGTTGAGTTTTCATACATATCATCTTACATAGTGCACTACCACATGGAGTTCAATACCTAAGTAGGAATGGACACACTTTTTTTTACACACTCTACACACGATCCCGAAGAATTGGTATTTAGAACTGGAAGTATGCAGAGGAACAATAGATTGGGAAGATATGACTTGCAAATTCAAGGTAGCTTTCAAGTTTGAATATGATTCCCCTCCATTAGACACAACCCTGCAGATTATCAAGAAGAAGATATTTAAATCATAAGACTCGAAGATACCAACAACCTTATGTAGTGGGCCTAGATACTCTGCGACTGTTATAGAGGTTTTGGAATACATTAATGTTGCTGGAGAAGACCAAGAGGACGAAGACCTGAGAAATTTGTAAATACTAGAAACCGAAGGAGAGAGCATAATAGAGGGCCCCGAGCTTGAATATGTCGAGTATACAAAGCCATTGAAAACAAGCAAGGTGAATACTGGTATGAAGGATAATCCTAAGTTCACAAACATTTGAGATTACTGGAACAAAAATACTATTGAGAAGATTGCTGATTTACTACGTGAATACTAGGATATTTTTCCGACCACATTTTTAGAAATGAAAGGGATTGTTGGGGAGCTAGAGGATATGAGGGTCCCTTTGAAGCCAGATTCCAAGCTAGTGAAGTAGAGACCATACTGATTGAACCTAGTATATAAGAAGAAAGTGAAAGAAGAAATAGATAGAAGGCTAGAAGCTGGGATTATTGAATTGGTCGTAGAGTTAGAATGGATCAATCCAATGGTGATCCAGGACAAGAAAATGGGTGGAATCACAATTTGAGTGGATCTACGAAAATTGAATGATTCTTGCTTAGATGACCCATTTCCTACCCTGTTTACAGATGAAGTTTTGGAGAATGTAGGAGGACAAGAAGCTTACTTATTTACTGATGGATTCTCTAGGTATCACCAGATTAATATTGCACAAAAATATAGACATAAGACAACATTTGCAATATAATGGGGATGTTTTCAGTATATATTCATGCCTTTTGGGTTGAAAAATGAGCCAACAATATTTTCCCGAGTTGTTGTCGCAATGTTTAAAGAATTTATTCATAAATTCCTAGAAGTAAACTTGGACGATTGGACAATGTTTAGTTTGTTGCAGGACCATATTAAAACTCTATTCTTGATGTTGGACAAATGTAAAAAATTCCATATTTCCTTGATCTTGAATATGTGTATTTTTTGCGCACCATTTGGTATCCTGTTGGGTCATGTAGTATGTAAACAAGGAATTTTGGTTGATCTTGGAAACATTGTTGTTATTGTTGATTTTCCACCACCTACTTCAGTGTGACAACTACGAGAAACATTGGGTCATACAAGGTACTGCATAAATTTTATTAGGGGATATGCGTAGATTACAACCCCACTGGAAAATTTGCTGAAGGAGGAGGTTAAGTTTCAATGGAACGAGGAATGACAACAAAGTTTGGATACCTTAATGTAGAAACTGGTTACCGCACTGATTTTAGTATTTCCAGATTGGAAGAAAGAATTCCATGTCCACATAGATGTGTCATCTATAACGTTATATGTTTTTCTAACTCATCCAG
This sequence comes from Picea sitchensis, assembly GCA_010110895.2. Taxonomy (NCBI): domain Eukaryota; kingdom Viridiplantae; phylum Streptophyta; class Pinopsida; order Pinales; family Pinaceae; genus Picea; species Picea sitchensis. Next base: position 57,338 of record SNQJ01S0017296.1, read on the forward strand.
GGGAAGGAGGTTTGGATCATCCCATTTCATTTTCCAACAAAAAGTTGTTTACCACTGAATATAATTATACTACTACAGAGCATGAAGGACTGCCAATGGTGTATGCACTACAAAAGTTTGGGCATCATCTACTGGGATCACATTTTAAGATGTACACAGATCATTCTACGCTGATATTCTTAGTAAATAAGCCAATGTTGGGGGGAAAGATATGCAAATGGCCATTATTATTTTAGGAGTATGATTTTGAAGTGATTGTGAAACCGGGAAAGTTAAAAACAAGACCTGATCATTTGCTGTGCATATTAACAAGGGAATATGTAGGAAATGTGGATAACAATCTACCAGATGTGCACTTGTTTGCAGTACTGATGGTTGATGATTTCTTTACATATATTGTCCAATTCTCGACACAGGTGTAGCCCCACCATACTTTACAATTGTGCATACGATATAATTAGTAGTAAAGTCAACATATTATCAACTTATAGTGGGGATTTTGTATAAGTTAGGAACATATGATATTCTTCGGTGATGTGTATTGGAGCATGAGAGGCCTATGATATTGTTAGAGTCACATGAAGGAATTATAGGAGGCCACTATATAGGGAAAGCAATGACTTAGAAATTTTTTTGTGCAAGACTTTGGTGGCCCACCCTTCATAAGGATGCTAAGGAGTTTTGTCTGACCTGTGATGTCTGTCAACAAGTTGGGAAGCCATATAGAAGAGAGGATATTCCCTTAATACCACAAGTTACGTTGCAGGATTTTGATAACTGGGTGGTTGATTTCATTGGACTGATCAACCCACCAACAAAAAGATCAAGAGAAAGATATATTGTCACCATGACAGATTACTTGACCCAATGGGTTGAAGTAGAACCTGTTAGAGATTGCAGCTCGGAGATTGTTGCATGGTTTCCATTTTAGAATGTTGTTACAAGGTTTGGATGTACGAGAATCCTTATGAGTGATCAGGGGACCCATTTTATGAATAAACCGATTGCTGCTTTGATAGGAGAATTTCAGATTTATCACGAGAATATCACACCTTATCACCCTCAGGCGAATGGAACAATGGAAGAATTTAAGAAGAACCTAGAGAATGTGATGACGGACATATATAATGTAAATAGATATGATTGGGACCTAAGGATTCCTAAAGTACTATGCACATATCAAACTACATGTAAGAAGTTGACAAGACATACACCATTCCGATTATTATACGACCAAGAAGCAGTTATTCTCATGGAGTTCATTATGCAGAGTCTACACATTGCCGCACTGACATAGCTCAAATATTCTAGCGTAGTAGAAAAAATACTGTCAAAGCTAGTGGAACTAGAGGAAGATCGCTTCGCAAAATTATTTCACCAACAAGTCTAGAAAGCGCATGAAAATGCATGTAATGAGAGACATATTAAATAGAAGAAGTTCTAGATAGGAGACCTAGATTTTCTCTATGACGACAAATTTTTGAAACACCTTGGAAAGTTCCAAATGCACTAGTTTATTTTGTATGTCATAATACTTGTGATAGAGGAAGGTGTAGTTCGGTTGGAGAATTTGAATGGGGAAATCATGGAAGGACTGATCAACAATAGTCGACTGAAACTGTATAGGGACAGTCGTGCTTCTGCACACTATCCTGACTGTGCAAGATGTGTATCATAGTATCTATATTACAGTATTTGTATTCTATAAAAGAAAAAAAAGAAAAAAGAAAATAAACATTTGAATAAACAACAAAAGAGCTTGATGCAAGCCACAATAAACATTTTAAGAAACATGAATCTTGAAGTTATGAATCAAATTTTATTCAAAGAGATAAATTAGCAAAGAAAGGGATGAACAAGAAAATGTCACAGAAAGGAAGGAACATTGAACTGCACACAATAACAGGAAAATGTATATCAATATCATCTTTTATATCTATCAAGAGAAAATCCAACGATGCATTGAGGACACACTGTGCATTCTACCTCTGATATTTGAAGCATACAAATAAATCACATGATTCAAGGCAAGGCCTCACCACATGTACACTCAAGCAAAGAGGGATCTAGATCAACAATGGTTGCTGACTAGCTATAGACTAACAAAACACGATGTTAGCCAGATTGTCAATGACTGGGAAGCAGAGTGGAAAATCCCAGTGACAGAAACAACACAAAAGGAGACACAATGTCCGCATTTACAAAATGGCAATTAAATTAAAAAGACCCTAGAAGTCTAGTTTCAGATTAGCAAGGAAAATAATTCATAGAGATCCAAAGAGATTAAAAATAGAAATTTCAATAAGATTTACTCAGATCTTATGAGATTCTAAATTCAGATTGCATGCAAAAATTTACAGTGACCCACTAAAACAAAAAAATCCAAAGTTGCAACTTAACTCGTGGTGACCAGACAAATCACAATTCAAAAATTGTAAATAAATCTACTGCTACTCAAACAATCAAACTACCTAAATGGTATTAGAGTATAATGGCCAAGCAAGTTCTAACTTTTCTAAATGCATAGTTAAAAAGATACAACGATATCCCAATTTTTGTTGTCAATAATTTTACAATGGAAAAACGATTTAAAATTCTGAAATGGTACGCTATTACAAGATCAAACGATTTCTATATTTCAAATGCAATCTGATTTATAGTGAAACCACCAATTTTAAAATTCAGGAAACAAACATAAAATACAACGACCATGATGAAAATGAGCTCATGGATTAAATAAATTATTGTAGCAATCCAATAAGAATATAACTTCAAAATTTCACAATTATCTTATAATGATCAAGACAATTTAGATCCATATTTTCAACACAGTTCAACGACGAGTTTGATTTCTAATATACAAATTTTCTCTTTGTTACAGTAAAATTTTTCAGAATATAAAAATACCGGAACCAATGTAAATGTTGGGTGGAGGATGTCCTCCAAGTGTTGCACTCCTTTTCTTCTCCCTCTTGCTAATCACAGAGACTTCACCGATACCTCCTAGCCAATGCTAGGGGTACTCTTCTTCCCCCTTATCCCTCTGAGCCGCAAATGGGCCACACACAAGAAACCTACAAACAATAGATATAAGACTTGCCTTGCAAGGAAGAGCTTCCACTCTTTATACAAGCTTGATATCCCAATTCTCACAAGTAAAACACAATCCACAAAATTTTGGTAGAATAACATTACAAGAAAATGTGAGAGATCCATTTCCCTTCTACCACAATTGTTTTATAGAAAAATCCCCAATGACACATGTCCTCATGCACAATTAATTATCTTTTTAATTAATTTAATTAGGATTATTCACCCACACACTTGTCACACTCTCCCTAAGTTGCACACGTAATTACTCTTTTTATTTTATTTAAAAAGCCAAGTTCCCCCATATTCCCCAATGTGTTCCTATTTTCTCTCTTAGTTGTCCTTTTGTTCCCCAATTTCTCATTTAATGAGTGTCTCCTAACTAGATATTAGTTAGAGTTGGATTAGGAGTCTACTTCTAATTAGATTTAGTGGTATCTTGACTTAAGGTACTATTCTATGTATACACCTATTCTCTCAAGTTATTATTTATTTTTATTTTAAAAATCCATTTTATTAATTTCATGCACACATGTGCATTTTGTCTACCCTTTAAATTTATTCCCCATTTTTTCTAGATTTTGAATTTATCTCAAATCTTTTAACTTATGTCATAGTTCATTTAGTCCTTTATTTAAATTTAGACTTAGTCTTAGACTTTTGTTAGGCTTTATATTATACTGACTAATTAATTATTTTATTCTAACAAGATCTAACCATTTAAATGTTTTCTAGGCCACATATATTATTGACTCATGTTTTAATTACGCGACATGCCTTTCAAGATGCACCTCCATGCTCCAAGTGTGCCACTCACCCTTGAATGGTTTTGGAAGTTTTTCCGACCCTTGGAGTCAACACTCCATTCGGTCGACCTTGTGAGAGACTAAGGGTTTCTAAGGAATAATGAATTCACATTATTGCATGCCCCTTAGAATCTTCATGAGAGACTGTCTCAGTCTGCCCTCACGACATTATGGGCCTCTCGAACTAAGTAATCATTAACCTATAGTTTAGGCCACAATGAGAGTGCTAGTAGGCTATGACAGGGACACTGCCACACCTCTCCCTCAATGTATGGTTTCTGTACATGGCCCCTTTACTCCTTATGTGAGTCATATTAGCAAGGATCGTCAAGCCTGCATCCACTGACAAAAAAATGTCAATAATCCATATACATAAATCATACTCTAATAATTTATATGTCAGATGTGTGTAAAATGAACTCAAACAAATACAATCCACTCCCTGACTCAATTCAGAGTCTAAGGAATTCCATTGATGCCATCAACATCCATAACCTATCATGTGTCCTGCACACTCAGGAAAACTCGTCAATAGCATCTATCGATACATATACATCAAAATAATGATAAGTCACATTGCATCATAATCATGATATATAACCCATAACTGAAACAAAATTATAATGTACCATAACCGGATCACTTGCACGCAAGTGTCCTCAAAGAATAATCCAATAAAAGTGTGCTCAGTAGAACGGGATGTTACATACACCCCCTCTTATTTTAAACTTCGTCCCGAAGTTTTTACAGTATAAAAATGCAAGTAATAATGTATCTGACATAGATCTACATATCTAATCTATCAACAAATAAGGAAATTGTTGATGCATCTCATATGCATCTTCCCATGTCATCAAGTGTGGACTATAGTTGTCCCACTGGAACTTGACCTAATTGAGTGTTCGACACTGTAGCTGTCAAGTGTGATGGTCCAGAATATAGATTGGCTCCTCCATGAGAACACCCTCATTTGACACCTGAAATAACTCATGTCAATAACATGTGATGGATCACTAATATAATGTCGTAAAAAATATACATGAAATACATCATGCATACATCTCAAATAATCAGGCAAGGCTAGCTGATAATCCACATGTCCTTTCTTTTCCACTACCTCGAAGGGTCCCACAAACCTTGGAGAGAGTTTATCACCCTTCCCAAACTTGATCAAACTCTGGTGTGATTTTACTTGCAATAAGAGTCTGTCGCCAACTTCATAACTGCAGTTTACTCAATGTGCATCAAAATAACTCTTCTATTGATCCTACACTTCTTTAATCCTATGTCTTATCGATTGCATATGTTATCTCATTTCTAGGATCACTTCTGGTCCTACTAGGACCCTATCCTCAGGTCAATCCCAACTCAACAACGTTCAACACAGTTGTCTGTAAAGAAACTCAAACGGTGCCATCTTAATCGTACTCTGGTAGCTGTTGTTGTATGAAAACTATACCAATGTCAAGAAGTCGTCCCAAAGTTTCAGGTGATCCATTACATACATATGCAACATATCCTCCAAAATCTTGTTCATTCTTTCTGTTTGTCCATCTGTCTCTGGGTGATATGTTGTAATAAAATTCAGTTACGTTCCCAAGGATTTTTGGAAACTGGTCCAAAGCCATCCTATAAACATCGATCCATGATCAGATATGATCCTTCTTGGTATTCCATGTAGCCTCACAATCTCACAAACAAAAAAACTAGCTATGTCTAGCGCCTGATATGTCGTATGAACTGGAATAAAGTGTGCACTCTTCGTGAAAGTGTCAACTACCAAAAAAATTGAATCGTCTCTCCTCACTGTCAGTGGAAATACAACAATTAAATCCATCTAAATGACCTCCCATTTCAATTTAGGAATAGCGTGTGGCTGTAATAATCCTTTTGGGTGTCTATGTTCATCCTTTACCTGCTGACATTCTAGACATTTCTCCACGTAAATAAATATGTCCGCTTTCATTCCTTTCCAAAAGAATAAAGGCTTACGGTTTGCCTTCATATTCATAACTCCTAGATGAGTCATGTAAACTTCTCGATGAGCTTCTCTTAAGATCAAACTTATTAATTCGTCGTTATAAAGTACGTAAATTTTTTCGTTAAATATCAACAGTCCGTAGCTGTCAAAAGAATAACCTTCAAACTTTGGTATAATCATGGTATTTTGTCCAATAATGTCCTTAACTTCCTTATACTAGTCGTCATCAATTTGTAGAGATAGAATATTTTCTCGAAGATTCATATTAAAAGGTGTTACCAAGAATATGTGTGGTCTCTGACTTAACACATATTCCACTCTGTTCACTATTCCTTTAATATAAGTAATCTCAAAGTCATATTCGCTGAGTAACTCTGACTAACGCCTCTGTCATGCATTCAAGTCACTTTGCGTAAATATATGATGCAATCCATAGTGATATGTCTTTAATTTGAATTTTCGTCCAATTAGATAATGTCTCCATACTCTCAAGGCATATATAATTGCTAATAACTCCAAGTCATGCGTTGCATAGTTCTCCTCATGCTTTCTTAGTTTCTTTAAAATGTAAGCGAACACTCGATTGTATTGCATCAAAAATCCACTTAAGCCTTCCTTGGATGCATCTATGCATGCTAATAATTATTTTTCCATGTCGGGGACCTTCAATATTGGTGCTTTCATTAACAAATCCTTAAGCTTTTGAAATGTTTCTGTGTATTTTTCTGTCCATACAAACTTATTTTTTTTCTTCCGCAATTCTATGATTGGATTTTCTATCTTCGAAAAACCTTTGACGAATCATTGGTAATATCCTGCTAAACCCATAAATCTACGTACTTCTTGTATGTTCATCGAATCTAGCCTTTCCATAATAGACTCTACTTTCGTTGGATCCACAACGATACCTCCTCTAGATATGATATGTCCCAAATAATTAATGTTTGATTGGTAAAAAGAACATTTCGATAGCTTCCCGTACACTTTTTTTTCTCGTAGACACTGTAGGATCAATATCAAGTGTTCATCATGCTCTTCTTTCGTCCGAGAATAAATCAATATGTCATCAATAAATACTTGAAAAAACTTATCCAAGTATTCACAGAACATGGCCCCATTCATCAAACTGATGAATACCCCCAAGTTGTTCGTCAAATTGCAAGGTAAAACTGTAAAATAGATACATGAAATACATCGTGCATATGCCTCAAAGAATCAAGCAAGGCTAGTAGATAAGTCACGTGCCCTTTATTTTCCACTACCTCGAAAGGTCCCATAAACCTTGGAGAGAGTTTAACACCGTTCCCAAACTTGATCAAACTCTTGTGTAGTTTTACTTGCAATAAGACTCTATCGCCAACTTCATAACCTTGGTCAACTCGATGCACATCAACATAACTCTTCTGCTGATCCTGCACTTCTTTAATCCTATGTATTATTGATTTCAACTCTTCTTTCATTTCTTGGATCACTTCTGGTCCTTCCAAGACCCTATCCTCAAGTCAATCCCAACTCAATGACGTTTGACACAGTTTCTCGTAAAGAAACTCAAACGGTTCCATCTTAATCATACTCTGGTAACTGTTGTTGTATGCAAACTCTACCAATGTCAAGAAGTCCTCCCAAAGTTTTTGCTGATCCATTACATACATATGCAACATATCCTCCAAAATCTTGTTCGTTCTTTCTGTTTGTCCGTCTGTCTCTGGGTGATATGCTGTACTAAAATTTAGTTGTGTTACAAAGGATTCTTGGAATCTGGTCCAAAACCATCCTATAAACACCAATCTATGATAAGATATGATCCTTCTTGGTATTCCATGTAGCCTCACAATATTGCTAACAAAAAAAATAGCTATGTCTGGCACCTGATATGTCGTATGCACTCTTAGTCAAAGTGTCAACTAACACAAAAATTGAATCGTGTCTCCTCACTGTTAGTGGAAATCCAACAATAAAATCCATCAAAATGACCTCCCATTTCAATTCAGGAATAGCGTGTGGCTGTAATAATCCTGCTAGGTGTCTATGTTCATCCTTCACCTGCTGACATTCTAGACATATCTCCATGGAACTAACTATGTCTTCCTTCATTCCTTTCCAGAAGAATAAATGCTTGAGGTATGCCTTCATCTTCATGACTCTTGGATGATCCATGTAAACTTCTCGATAAGATTCACTTAAGATCAAAATTCTTAATTCGTTGTTAGGCGGTACATAAATTCTGTCATTAAATATCAACAGTCTCTCACTGTCGAAATAATAACGTTCAAATTTCGGTATCATCATGGTATTTTGTCCAATAATATCCTTAAATTCCTTATACTAGTCGTCATAAATCTGTAGAGATAGAATATTTTCTCGAAGATTCATCTTAAGAGGTATTACCAAGAATATGCGTGGTCTCTGACTCAACACATCTGCCACTCTGTTCACCATTCCTTTAATGTAAGTAATCTCAAAGTCATATTCATTGAGTAACTCTGAATAACTCCTTTGTCATGCGTCTGAGTCACTTTGCGTAAATATATGCTGCAATCCACAATGATATGTATTTAATTCAAATTTTCTTCCAATTGGATAATGTCTCCATACTCTCAAGGCATATACAATTGCTAATAACTCCAAGTCATGCGTTGCATAGTTCTTCTCATGCTTTCTTAGTTTCTTTAAAATGTAAGTGATCACTCGACCGTCTTGCATCAAAACTTCACCTAAGCCTTCCTTGGATGCATCTGTGCATACCAAGAATTATTTTTCCATGTCGGGGACCTTCAATATTGATGCTGTCATTAAAAAATCCTTAAGCTTTTGAAATGTTTCCACGTATTTTTCTATCCATATGAACTTCTTTTTTTCTTCCGCAATCTCGTGATTGGATTTTCTATCTTCGAAAAACCTTATACGAATCATCGGTAATATCCCGTTAAACCCATAAAGCTATGTACTTCTTGTACTTTTTTCAAAGCTGGCCATTCCATAATAGCCTCTACTTTCGCTGGATCCACAACAATACCTTCTCCAGATATGATATGTCCTAAATAATAAATATTTGATTGGTAAAAATAATATCTCGATAGCTTCTTGTACAATTTTTTTTCTCGTAGACACTGTAGGACCAATATCAAGTGTTCGTCATGCTCTTATTTCATCTGAGAATAAATCAGTATGTCATCAATAAATACTTGAAAAAACTTGTCCAAGTATTAGCGGAACACCCCATTCATTAAACTCATAAATACCCCCAGGTTGTTCGTCAAACCGAAAGGTAAAACTGTAAACTGATAGTGTCCGAATCTCGTCTTAAATGAGGTCTTAGGGATATCTTCCTCCTTAATCTATAATTTCTAATATTCTGATCTCAATTCAATCTTCGAAAACACCGCCTCTCCCTTCATTTGATAAAAAAAAATCACTAGTGCACCCCACGGTGATACGCTCAGATGTATAAGTCCCAAATCTAAAAACTCCTTCAATTTCATTTTCAACTCCTGCAATTCAGGCGTCGATATCCGGTAAGGGATTCTCACAATCAGGTCTGTTCCAGGTTTCAAGTCTATTGTAAACTCCAATTCTCTCTTGGCTAGTAAACCTAGTAAGTCTTCTATAAATACGTTTGCAAACTCTTGTACTACAGGAAGGTTTTCTAGTCCTTCAGCCTCACCCTTTTCATTTAGTTCTAAGAATGAATATCAATTGCATCCCTTGTACATACTCTTCTACAATTGTAGGAAAGAAATAAACCTCAAGGACACTCCCTGGATTCTTCCTACAATTACTCTACTCTGTCCTAAATCATCTGTCAAACTCAACCGTTTCGTCTTACACTCAAGTATCACATCATGCGATTCCAACCAGTCCATGCCTATAACTATGTCATAAGATCCTAAGATCATGACGTATAGGTTGGCCCTCATTACAAAATCACCCAAGTTAATGCTATAATCTATTACCTTTCCTCCAACTTTCTGTTTGGCAACAAATTCCATTTCTATGTATTTGAACTCGTCCTACTCGATTGCCTTGACCTTAATTCTCTTTAGCGCTGCACTCAAAATAAAGCTCTTTGTAGCACCTGGATTTATCACTAAAACTTTGTTCGATGATCGTACTTGACATCTCAAGCACAGTGGACTGGTGTTGGCCCTTGACCAAGTTTTGGGGATATCCTTGGTCAATTTGACCTATTTTGGAACTTCAACAACCTGTCAAATATGGAGCGCAAGACGAAGCAGAGATCGCAGGATCTCGACCCCTTTTTGGGATTTGGGAATATGTAATGGGAATGGGATGTCGGCCCATGGGTTTACCCATGTTTAGGCCTATTTTGTAAAGTATAAATAGATGTCTAGGAAATGTAAAGAAGGGAAGAGAATGGGCATCTATGTGATGTAAGGCCGATAAACTAAGTGCTAAGTGCAAGTATGATTTGTAGATGCTCTGTGCATATTGTGAGAACTTGTGGAGCTAAGTGCAAGTGGTTGTAATAGACTGTGGAAGGCTTTGTGCTAGAGCTAGCTCGGGGAAGGAGTATCTGGTGATGTGCGCGTAGATCTCCTGTCCTATATGGAGTAGGGTTTTTGTGGCTCTGTACATGTAGATGACTGATTGAAGCTAATAAAGAATAAGAGTTGGTAGATGTAGCCCCAGGGTTGGGGGTGAGCCACATAAATACTGTGTTATTATGATATGTGCGATGTTATGATGTATTTATGTGTTATTTGCTAAGTGATTGATATAGATAGACAGATATATCTGTTTATGCTTTGTGCTTATGATGAATCTGGATGTTAGATCTGATATAAGTGAATATGCTTAGTGCTTGAATCTGCTAGATCTGGTCCATTTATATATGCTTAGTGCTTAAATACAGTAGATTAGGGTGAATGCTGCGATGATCTATTTCCTTTGTACAATAGATATTGGTTAAACAAGGATGAACTGACGGTGCTAAGTGCTCTATTAAGTATTATAATCACAGATCTGTGTCCCAGCTAAGGTTGCAGAAACCTAAGTCCTGCAACCACCCCCGCCTCTACCTTGGGTGAGACTTTATCTGCTTCGCAGGTGTTTCCGAAAGGGTCGGTAGTTAGGGTTTTGTTGGTGCGATGTTGTAGCGTTGAACCCTGGGTCTGCTCCTGTGCCAACAAATGGTTATGTTGTTGGGACCTGAAACTGTGATTGCTGGGAACTAAGGAAGAAGAAGATTTGTGCAAAGATCCGACCTGAAATTGTGAAATCTTTGTCCATAGATTTGTTACTCTAGTGCGCAATACTATACCTAGTTTGACAAGCTCTGTTCTAAGGAAAATAAGTTCGATTTGAAGAAAAGAGGTAAGATCTGAAAGCTTCGTGCTCTAAGAAAGGTAAAAGTCAGAATTTTTGATTAAAAGAGGCAAGATATGAAATCTCTGTGATCTGATAAAGGTAAGAATATTGAAAAGTTCTATATCTGAAAGCTTTGTGCTCTGTAGAAGTAAGATAAATGGAATTTTTTTTTTTTGATAGTATGGATCTAGGTATGTTTGATAGATTCTATCCTAACTTGAAAACTAGGGTATTAATAGATGAAAGAAGATTTGATATGAGTAGATTTGATAAGAATAGTGAAAAATATGCTATACCTATGCATAGAAAGAATGTTTGGACTAATAAGTGTATGAAGGACCCTAGAAAGAAATGTTTGCAGGTTAGCTACCATGATCCTAGCACGTAGAATAGGAAAGGCTGGGGATCATTTAAAAGAAAGAGAGGATTAACCCTCTGTTACAGTTGCAGAAAAATGGGACATCTTGCTAAGGAATGCCCTGGGAGACGACCTAGCTGTCTTTGTTGCAAAGCTATGGACCATGAAGTATTGGACTGCCCTATAATGATTGCTAAGCTTGAATAAATGAACATGAGACAAGAAAACCCTAAGGCAGATCCAGAAACTAAGATTATGACATAATCCCATAAATAATCGAAGAAAGCATTGCTACAGATTAAAGAAACCCTGAATTTCCACCGACATGTCAGATTATCAGAGATCTTCAAAGACAAGGAATGCCTTGAAGCAATAATAGGAGACTTTGACATTGAATGTGTTCTATATGAGGAAAAACATGTGAATATTATGACAGAGAGAACTTGGGAAGCTATAGGGAGGCCTGCTATGATTCCTTCCTTAGGAGGAATATGACTATTCAAAGGAAAGTTGATAAACCTATGTGAAAAGTTCAGCTGGATACCTATGAATGCCAATGGAACTTTGACAGAGGAAGATTTTGAGATTATTAGATTTATTGAGAATAGTACCCCATTTACCATGCTATTAAAAAAACCTTGGATTGAAAGAGATCAGGCCAAAAGGCAAGAAGAAGAAGAAGCCTTAGGGCAGAAGAAGCAAGAGTTAAAAGAATTCATGACTAGAAGGATCACACACTTGATTGAAGAAAAAAAGAACAGATCAAAGCTATTTAGCACTAGAGACTCGGATGTCGATGTTGCAAGAACACTACAAGATCCACAAAAGATTGAAGTACCTATTCCAGATAAAGAAGAAGGATCACCCTCGAATATTAGGAAAGAATCTCAACACGCAAAATAACTATGCCAAAAGAAGATACAAATTGAAATGGAAAAAGGCATGCTGAGACGAAGCTCACTGGGAAGAAGGCTAGAAATCTAAGTAAGAAGAGAGCTAAGATCGAAAAGTTGCAGAAGGTTCTAGAAGGAACCTTGTCGAAGGAAAATTTGCAAAATTGGAGCTTCGCTAGGATATCAGAACGACACATGGCACTTCACCATGATGAAGCAATATAGCCGTTGAGGATAGTATAACCATTATACCAACACTACGAATGGGTAGAAATACATTTATGGACAGACAACTCTCCATTCGATCGTTGGACCACAACATAACAGACAAAATAAAAGCTTCATACCCGTTTCCGAGTTACCTATTTATCTCGTCTCGCCATGCACTGAGAACACTTTTGCCAATCGTGAATTTGAGCTCGCAGACTTGTTGATTTTACACAATGGTCATTGCGCTATTTACCTCTATCCTATTGCAGTGTCTAAGTTACCCTCCAAACCTAAGATTGTTAATCCTGAGTGTGTATGTCGGATGAGTTGAGTGCTACCGAGAAATTTATTGAGGAATTTCTGATTGAACTCATGACTGAAAGAGTCATGTTGATGTGTACATGTGTATAGGCATTGTCGAAAAGAGGACTGCTAGCCTCTCCGTCCACTTCTCACACAGCTAGACCATCTCGACCATCAGATGAAAAGCGAACCAAGCACATGGATGATCTAGCGAATGCCAAATTGATCCTGAGTATATTACCTGCCTATATTCCACCTTTCAACGGCACAATAAATCAGTAAAGTGTGCCCAGATATTTTGAATACACTTTGGTTATGGCGTACCTCCCGAAGGGTATACACGCAGTTCGAGCATGACAAGATAATATTGCAACGTTGAAGTTTAGTGACTTCAACCTTGGAGATCGCAAAGTCTACAACATGCTCACCCCACATAAGTACCTAAATAGAACAAAGGGGAAGAATTCAAAGATAATCCCCCGGTCGTGGACTATGAACCTCACAAAGTCCACCCTGCTGAACGTCATGAAGATTCCTCACTTCAGACGACATCAGGAGGTGAATGCACGTGTCAAGCTACTCATGTCTTGTTACCATGGCGGTTATTTGTGGCTAAACCACCGTATAATGGTTGATCTGACGCTGATCAATCAGATCATGGTATTGAGTATGCAAGGACCTGATCCACATGATTTTTACCCCGGAAAAGCCATGGATCGTGCTCTAGCACAAAGGAAAAAGGACACTTATGGCGATGTCGAGAAGGGAACGTGAGGCTACAAGGTAGCTTCTATCTAGAGTGGCGTAGTGCGCCTCACCTACCAATTGATTGCAGGGAAGTTAGTATGAACGAACCACCCTACCCAAGTCACTGGTTTTGTAGTCGACCTTGCAGGGAAGTGCGTGGAAGGCCTTCAGATGAACTGGGAGAAGTAATTGATGAACTAGTTGGAAATCAACTGGAGAGAAGCATAAAATCAAGGATATGAATTTCATTTCAGCTGGCTCTTGACCCTTATAGATTTTATTTCCTGGGAGATGCCAAAAGGTGCGACCTTCCTGGACATCGACCCTTTTGAAGCGTTGGCTGCGAAGTTCAGTACACTATGGTACTCAAATGACATGAATAAACAGTGGCAGTCAAATGTTGTTTTCCATACCTACTACAATCAGTTTAAGATAGCCATATAGTCGGAGCCTTGCATGACTTCGAACACTCTACACCGGTTCCGGCCTTTGATGAAGTTCATCGTGGATTGATATTTTATTTACATCACAGCGCGCGCCGATGAACACAAGCAACAACTTCAATCCTACTACAAGCTGAAGGAGGAGGACTTGGAGGAGATCATAGAGGATTGGTCGGGAGACCTCCTTATTCCAACAGACCCTATAGAGATATCCAACATTGACAACCCAAAAACTGCACAGGATACACCTGAACCTCAGAGACTGTTGCATGGTTTCTATTTTAGAATGTTGTTACAAGGTTTGGATGTACGAGAATCCTTATGAGTGATCAAGGGACTCATTTTTTGAATAAACTGATTGCTGCTTTGATAGGAGAATTTCAGATTTAGCATGAGAATATCACACCTTATCACCCTCAGGCCAATGGAATAATGGAAGAATTTAAGAAGAACCTAGAGAATGTGATGACGAAGATATGTAATGTAAATAGATATGATTGGGACCTAAGGATTCCTAAAGTACTATGGACATATCAAAATACATGTAAGAAGTTGACAAGATATACACCATTCCAATTATTATACAACCAAGAAGCAGTTATTCCCATGGAGTTCATTGTGCAGAGTCTACACATTTCCGCACTGACATAGCTCACATATTCTAGCGTAGTAGAGAAAATACTGTCAAAGCTAGTGGAACTAGAGGAAGATCACTTCACCAAATTATTTCACCAACAACTCTAGAAAGCACATGAAAAGGCATGTAATGAGAGACATATTAAATAGAAGTTCTAGATAGGAGACCTATATTTTCTCTATGACGACACATTTTTACAACACCTTGGAAAGTTCCAAATGCACTAGTTTATTCTGTATGTCATAATACTTGTGATAGAGGAAGGTGCAGTTTGGTTGGAGAAATTCAATGGGGAAATCATGGAAGGACTGATCAACAATAGTCGATTGAAACTGTATAGGGATAGTCATGCTTTTTCACACTATCCTGACTGCCAAGACGTGTATCATAGTATCTATATTATAGTATTTGTATTATATAAAAGAAAAAAAAGAAAAATAAAATAAACATTTGAATAAACAACAAAAGAGCGTGATGCAAGCCACAATAAACATTTGAAGAAACATGAATATTGAAGTTATGAATCGAGCATTATTCAAATAGATAAATTAGCAGAGAAAGGGATGAACAAGAAAATGTCACAGAAAGGAAGGAACATTGAACTGCACACAAGAACAGGAAAATGGATATCAATATCATCTTTTATATCTATCAAGAGACAATCCAACGATGCATTGAGGACACACTGTGCATTCTACCTATGATATTTGAAGCATACAAATAAATCACATGATTCAAGGCAAGGCCGCACCACATGTACACTCAAGCAAAGAGGGATCTAGATCAACAATGGTTGCTGACTAGCTATAAATTAACAAAACATGATGTCAGCCAGATTGTCAATGGCTGGGAAGCAGAGTGGAAAATCCCAGTGATAGAAACAACACAAAAGGAGACACAACAACCAGAGAAGGATCAATAAGAAGAATAGGAACATGAAGAATAAGGGAATGGCGCAAGAGACACTCAATAAGCAACACTACACACTAGAGAGAAGAGAAAGGAGCACCTTAAGGAGTGATAAATGCATAAGCACAAGAAGAGGAAAGCCTCAAAGGAAGCAACTATCTAGGCCTTGAATGAGGATGACTCGGAGAAGATTGGGGATTGGGTCAAAGAAGTAACTGAAGAATAATAATTTCCGTGAGATGGATAGAAACAGGAGGAAATTCCCATGAATTTGCAAGCATAGATAGCTACACTACGCCAAATTTTGGAATCAAGCAAGATTGTGCCAGTCCAAACAATAGAAGAATAACAGACAGAGGGCACAACAAAGAAAATAGAGTCATGACCAACAACATAAAAACCACCATCAACATCAACAAAACACCAGATCATGAAGATATCAACATGGGCCATAAAGTTCCCCACGATAGAAATGTAGGAGCACACACAAGAATTAAGACATATTGACTTAGTATTGTCACAACTACAGATGAAGGTACTACATAGATTGTAGACAAGGGTTACATAAGAGATACAATTGTGCACAAAGTCTAATTCAATGGATTTGGCCAAAGTAAATGAAAAAAATGATGCACTACACAAAGAGTATAGTAAACATATGCTGGAAGGGGATGAGGCCATGCATAAGACAACAAGGTTGCAACATGTAGTGCATGAGGTATACAAGAACTTCCCAGAAGTACCAATGGGGGTAGATACTCCCTTGGAAGAGAAATAAACAAAGATAAGAGAATCCATTCATGGATTTCACACAAATATAATATATTTGGAAGCTTGCA
>SNQJ01S0017296.1:85399-145147 GCA_010110895.2 Picea sitchensis
ATATTTAGTGAAGAATAAGTTTACAAAAT
Organism: Picea sitchensis; assembly: GCA_010110895.2. Lineage (NCBI taxonomy): Eukaryota > Viridiplantae > Streptophyta > Pinopsida > Pinales > Pinaceae > Picea > Picea sitchensis. Next base: position 85,429 of record SNQJ01S0017296.1, read on the forward strand.
TCCATATCCATGCACATGAGCCATGCACTAGGAAATCATTAAAACATTCTAACAATCTAGAGTCAAACTTGCTGCCACCTGTACAACTCCTGAAGTCGATACCACTTTGTACCATCAATTAGTTGGTCTCCTCTTATATTTGACTGACACCAGTCTGTAACGAACCATGCGTTAAGAAAAAAACTGGTATAAAAGTAATGGTATTTTTTTATTTTTATTTAAAAACATCAATTAGAATAAGTGATAGTGGAATTAACAAATATCAATGTTACACATTTTTTTTTTCATTTACAACACTACATGTCAAGAATCAAATTCAACATCATGATGCAAATATATAAATAATATCACAACAAGATAACAAAGATGTCTATCCACCCAACCTACCCTGCAAGGTTAGGACCTCCAGGACACATAATCAATGCTCAAGTCTAGAATTCATCCGATTGATTTTGACCATTTAAGGTATCAAGACTGGCGACTATTCTGAGGAGCATGGATATATCTATTCCCATCACCATCTCTATTCTATAATCAGGACTAAAATGACCGTAAGGTACTTAATCCCAACGCAAATTAAATCATTCAATTACCCATTATACTAGACAAAAGTTTTCCCGTGTTTTAAGATTACAACAACAATAATTATTTATCATCTAGATAATATGCCATCTCTCTATGAATTTAATCATAGAATTATGTAGATAATATACCCCTTTTTGAATTCCATCATATAATTATTATCCACCATATAACACAATCTTTTCCCTTTAAGAATACAATCATCAATCATCTTCAATATCTAGACAATGTACATCTTCTATGAGAATACAAATCCATTGTAGTCACTATCTAGACAATGCCCTAATCCCTAAGAATACCACATATAAATTATATTCAATATTTAACCATTATCTCCCCTTAACGAATAAGAGTACACAAGCAATTATTTTCTTTCTAGACAAATGTACCACAAAATTACATGGGTAATCTATAAGAAATCAATAATCAACCTAACTTCAATATGAATTGGGAGTGTAAATATTACCAGTGAATTTTATCATTAGCTCAACTTTAATTACATACACAATTCTTTTCAAGGATTCTTTTGAAACTAAGTTAAGAGTTTACCATCTAAATTATAGAAATTTAATAATCATTTAACATAATTTCATTAGGACTTCACGATGGAGATATTAAGTACAACCATTATAGGAACAATAACATTTGTATATTATCAATATACTTGATATCTATGAGATGACGACTAGGTAAGTCAAGAATTTGTAGACAAGACGAGCTTGGAGAAATGGTAATAAGGACAACCATTCCAACATTCATGCACTACAATCCTCATTACACAAATAATAATAATACCCATGTTAGCTTCAAAACTAGAACCACTTACAACATATGCTACAGAATTTGATATTTGAACATAAATTACAACAAATTAATATTTACAATACAACTATTACGTTGATAACAAATGTAATACCATCAATTAAGTACTTAACAAAAACAATAATCGCTATGAATAACAATTCAACGTCGGTACATAATGGAAGATAGAATCCTCCTCTCCGGATTATATGGAAATGAAACACTCAATTCTAAAGTCCGGCCTGTAAAATTTAATAAAAGGGTAGCGATCTTACAGATTTACAACTTCCAGGTCTGTAGTTTAGATTGGCAACGATCCTTCATAAATATCAAAATCATGACTGTAAATTAGAATGGAAGTTATTCAAGGAAATGTCCGCATTTACAAAATGGCAATTAAATTAAAAAGACCCTACAAGTCTAGTTTCAGATTAGCAAGGAAAATAATTCATAGAGATCCAAAGAGATTAAAAATAGAAATTTCAATAAGATTTACCCAAATCTTATGAGATTCTAAATTCAGATTGCATGTAAAACTTCACAGTGACCCACTAAAACAAAAAATCCAAAGTTTCAACTTAACTCATGGCGACCAGACAAATCACAATTCAAAAATTAGAGTATAATGGCCAATCAAGTTCTAACTTTTCTAAATGCACAGTTAAAAAGATACAACGATATCCCAATTTTGGTTGTCAATAATTTTACAATGGAAAAACGATTTAAAATTCTGGAATGGTACGCTATTACAAGATCAAACGATTTCTATATTTCAAATGCAATCTGATTTACAGTGAAACCAACAATTTTAAAATTCAGGAAACAAACTTAAAATACAACGACCATGATGAAAATGAGCTCATGGATTAAATAAATTATTGTAGCAATCCAATAAGAATATAACTTCAAAATTTCACAATTATCTTATAATGATCAAGACAATTTAGATCCATATTTTCAACACAGTTCAACGACAAATTTGATTTCTAATGTACAATTTTTCTCTTTGTTACAATAAAAATTTTCAGAATATAAAAATACCGGAACCAATGTAAATGTTGGGTTGAGGATGTCCTCCAAGTGTTGCACTCCTTTTCTTCTCCCTCTTGCTAATCACAGAGACTTCACCGATACCTCCTAGCCAATGCTAGGGGTACTCTTCTTCTCCCTTATCCCTTTGAGCCACAAATGGGCCACACACAAGAAACCTACAAACAATAGCTATAAGACTTGCCTTGCAAGGAAGAGCTTCCACTCTTTGTACAAGCTTGGTATCCCAATTCTCACAAGTCAAACACAATCCACAAAATTTTGGTAGAATAACATTACAAGAAAATGTGAGAGATCCATTTCCCTTCTACCACAATTGTTTTATAGAAAAATCCCCAATGACACATGTCCTCATGCACAATTAATTATCTTTTTAATTAATTTAATTAGGATTATTCACCCACACACTTGTCACACTCTCCCCAAGTTTCACAAGTAATTACTCTTTTTATTTTATTGAAAAAGCCAAGTTCCCCCATATTCCCCAATGTGTTCCTATTTTCTCTCTTAGTTGTCCTTTTGTTCCCCAAATTCTCATTTAATGAGTGTCTCCTAACTAGATATTAGTTAGAGTTGGATTAGGAGTCTACTTCTAGTTAGATTTAGTGGTATCTTGACTTAAGGTACTATTCTATGTATACACCTATTCTCTCAAGTTATTATTTATTTTTATTTTAAAAATCCATTTTATTAATTTCATGCACACATGTGCATTTTGTCCACCCTTTAAATTTATTCCCCATTTTTTTTAGATTTTGAATTTATCTCAAATCTATTAACTTATGTCATAGTTCATTTAGTCCTTTATTTAAATTTAGACTTAGTATTAGACTTAGGCTTAGACTTTTGTTAGGCTTTATATTATACTGACTAATTAATTATTTTATTCTAACAAGATCTAACCATTTAAATGTTTTCTAGGCCACCTATATTATTGACTCATGTTTTAATTACGCAACATGCATTTCAAGACGCACCCCCGTGCTCCAAGTGTGCCACTCACCCTTGAATGGTTTTGGAATTTTTTCCGACCCTTGGAGTCAACACTCCATTCGGTCAACCTTGTGAGAGATTAAGGGTTTCTAAGGAATAATGACTTCACATTATTGCATGCCCCTTAGAATCTTCGTGAGCGACTGTCTCAGTCTACCCTCACGACATTATGGGCCTCTCGAACTAAGTAATCATTAACCTACAGTTTAGGCCAAAACAAGAGTGCTAGTAGGCTATGATAGGGACACTGTCACACCTCTCCCTCAATGTATGGTTTCTGTGCATGGCCCCTTTACTCCTTATGTGAGTCATATTAGCAAGGATCATCAAGCCTGCATCCATTGGCAACACAATGTCAATAATCCATATATATAAATCATACTGTAATCAATTATATGTTAGATGTGTGTAAAATGAAATACTCAAACAAATACAATCCACTCCTTGACTCAATTCAGAGTCTAAGGAATTCCATTGATGCCATCAACAACCATAACCTATCATGTGTCTTTCACACTCATGAAAACTCGTCAATAACATCTATCGATACATATACATCAAAATAATGATAAGTCACATTGCATCATAATCATCATGTATAACCCATAACTGAAACAAAATCATAATGTACCATAACCGGATCACTTGCACGCAAGTGTCCTCAAAGAATAAGACAATAAAAGTGTGCTCAGTAGAAAAAGATGTTACATACACCCCCTCTTATTTTAAATTTCGTCCTGAAGTTTGTACAGTATAAAAATGCAAGTAATAATTTATCTGACATAGATCTACATATCTAATCTATCAACAAATAAGGAAACTGTTGACGCATCTCATATGCATCTTCCCATGTCATCAAGTGTGGACTACAGTTGTCCCACTGGAACTTGACCTAATTGAGTGTTCGACACTGTAGCTGTCAAGTGTGATGGTCTAGAATATAGATTGGCTCCTCCATGAGAGCACCCTTGTCTGACACCTGCAAATAACTCATGTCAATAACATGTGATGGATCACTAATATAATGTTGTAAAAAATATACATGAAATACATCATGCATACGTCTCAAAGAATCAGGCAAGGCTAGCCGATAAGCCATGTGTCCTTTCTTTTACACTACCTCGAAGGGTCCCACAAACCTTGGAGAGAGTTTATCACCCTTCCCAAACTTGATCAAACTCTGGTGCGATTTTACTTGCAATAAGAGTCTGTCACCAACTTCATAACTACGATTTACTCAATGCACATCAACATAAATCTTCTATTGATCCTGCACTTCTTTAATCCTATGTCTTATCGATTTCATATGTTATTTCATTTATAGGATCACTTCTGGTCCTACCAGGACCCTATCCTCAAGTCAATCCTAACTCAACAACGTTCGACACGGTTGTCTGTAAAGAAACTCAAACGGTGCCATCTTAATCCTACTCTAGTAGCTGTTGTTGTATGAAAACTATACCAATGTCAAGAAGTCCTCCCAAAGTTTCAGTGATCCATTACATACATATGCAACATATCCTCCAAAATCTTGTTCATTCTTTCTGTTTGTCCATCTGTCTCTAGGTGATATGTTGTAATAAAATTCAGTTACATTCCCAAGGAGTTTTGGAAACTGGTCCAAATCCGTCCTATAAATATCAATCCATGATCAGATATGATCCTTCTTGGTATTCCATGTAGCCTCACAATCTCACAAACAAAAAAACTAGCTATGTCTAGCGCCTGATATGTCGTATGAACTGGAATAAAGTGTGCACTCTTCATGAAAGTGTCAACTACCAAAAAAATTGAATCGTGTCTCCTCACTGTCAGTGGAAATACAACAATTAAATCCATCCACATGACCTCCCATTTCAATTCAGGAATAGCGTGTGGCTATAATAATCCTTTTGGGTGTCTATGTTCATCCTTTACCTGCTGACATTCTAGACATTTCTCCACGTAAATAACTATGTCCGCCTTCATTCCTTTCCGAAATAATAAAGGCTTGAGGTCTGCCTTCATATTCATAACTCCTAGATGAGTCATTTAAACTACTCAATGAGCTTCACTTAAGATCAAACTTATTAATTCGTCATTATAAAGTACATAAATTTTGTCATTAAATATTAACAGTCCGTCGCTGTCAAAATAATAACCTTCAAACTTTGGTATAATCATGGTATTCTGTCCAATAATATCCTTAACTTCCTTATACTTGTCGTCATCAATTTGTAGAGATAGAATATTTTCTCAAAGATTCGTCTTAAAAGGTATTACCAAGAATATGCGTGGTCTCCGACTCAACACATATTCCACTCTGTTCACCATTCCTTTAATGTAAGTAATCTCAAAGTCACATTCGCTGAGTAACTTTGACTAACGCCTCTGTCATGCGTTCAAGTCACTTTGCGTAAATATATGCTGCAATCCATAGTGATATGTCTTTAATATGAATTTTCGTCCAATTAGATAATGTCTCCGTACTCTCAAGGCATATATAATTTCTAATAACTCCAAGTCATGCATTGCATAGTTCTCCTCATGCTTTCTTAGTTTCTTTAAAATGTAAGTGAACACTCGATTGTATTGCATCAAAACTCCACCTAAGCCTTCCTTGGATGCATCTATGCATACCAAGAATTATTTTTCCATGTTGGGGACCTTCAATATCGGTGCTTTCATTAACAAATCCTTAAGCTTTTGAAATATTTCTGCGTATTTTTCTATCCATACGAACTTATTTTTTTTCTTCCGCAATTCTGTGATTGGATTTTCTATCTTCGAAAAACCTTCAACAAATCATCGTTAATATCCTGCTAAACCCATAAATCTATGTACTTCTTGTACGTTCGTCGAATCTATACTTTCCATAATAGACTCTACTTTCGTTGGATCCACAACGATACCTCCTCTAGATATGATATGTCCCAAATAATTAATCTTTGATTGGTAAAAAGAACATTTCGATAGCTTCCCGTACAATTTTTTTCTCGTAGACACTGTAGGACCAATATCAAGTGTTCATCATGCTCTTCTTTCGTCCAAGAATAAATCAATATGTCATCAATAAATCTTGAAAAAACTTGTTCAAGTATTCACAGAACATGGCCCCATTCATCAAACTGATGAATACCCCCAAGTTGTTCATCAAATTGAAAGGTAAAACTATAAAATAGATACATGAAATACATCGTGCATATGCCTCAAAGAATCAAGAAACGCTAGTAGATAAGCCACATGCCCTTTATTTTCCACTACCTCAAAAGGTCCCATAAACCTTGGAGAGAGTTTAACACCCTTCCCAAACTTGATCAAACTCTTGTGTAGTTTTACTTGCAATAAGACTCTATCACCAACTTCATAACTGCGGTCAACTCGATGCACATCAACATAACTCTTCTGCTGATCCTGCACTTGTTTAATCCTATGTATTATTGATTTCAACTCTTATTTCATTTCTTGGATCACTTCTGGTCCTTCGAAGACTCTATCCTCAATTCAATCCCAACTCAACGAAGTTCGACACAGTTTCTCGTAATGAAACTCAAACGGTTCCATCTTAATCGTACTCTGGTAACTGTTGTTGTATGCAAACTCTACCAATGTTAAGAAATCCTCCCAAAGTTTCTACTGATCCATTACATACATATGCAACATATCCTCCAAAATCTTGTTCATTCTTTCTGTTTGTCCGTCTGTCTCTGGGTGATATGTTGTACTAAAATTTAGTTGCGTTAAAAAGGATTCTTGGAAACTGGTCCAAAACCATCCTATAAACACCGATCTATGATCAAATATGATCCTTCTTGGTATTCCATGTAGCCTCACAATATTGATAACAAAAAAAATAGCTATGTTTGGCGCCTGATATGTCGTATGCACTCCTAGTCAAAGTGTCAACTAACACAAAAATTGAATCGTGTCTCCTCACCATTAGTGGAAATCCAACAATAAAATCCATCGAAATGACCTTCCATTTCGATTTAGGAATAGCGTGTGGCTGTAATAATCCTGCTGGGTGTCTATGTTCATCCTTCACCTGCTGACATTCTAGACATATCTCCACGGAACTAACTATGTCTTCCTTCATTCCTTTCTAGAAGAATAAATGCTTGAGGTATGCCTTCATCTTCATGACTCCTGGATGATCCATGTAAACTGCTCGATGAGATTCACTTAAGATCAAAATTATTAATTTGTCATTAGGCGGTACATAAATTCTATCGTTAAATATCAACAGTGTGTCACTGTCGAAAGAATAACATTCAAACTTCGGTACCATCATGGTATTTTGTCCAATAATATCTTTAAATTCCTTATACTAGTCGTCATCAATCTGTAGAGATAGAATGTTTTCTCGAAGATTCATCTTAAGAGGTATTACCAAGAATATGCGTGGTCTATGACTCAACACATCTGCCACTCTGTTCACCATTCCTTTAATGTAAGTAATCTCAAAGTCATATTCATTGAGTAACTCTGAATAACTCCTTTGTCATTCGTCCGAGTCACTTTGCGTAAATATATGCTGCAATCCACAATGATATGTATTTAATTCGAATTTTCTTCCAATTGGATAATGTCTCCATACTCTCAAGGCATATACAATTGCTAATAACTCCAAGTCACGTGTTTCATAGTTCTCCTCATGCTTTCTCAATTTCTTTAAAATGTAAGCGATCACTCGACTGTCTTGCATCAAAACTCCACCTAAGCCTTCCTTGGATGCATCCGTGCATACCAAGAATTATTTTTCCATGTCGGGGACCTTCAGTATCAATGCTGTCATTAACAAATCCTTAAGCTTTTGAAATGTTTCCGCGTATTTTTCTATCTATATGAACTTTTTTTTTTTTCTTCCGCAATTCCGTGATTGGATTTTCTATCTTCGAAAAACCTTCGACGAATCATCGGTAATATCCTGCTAAACCCATAAATCTACGTACTTCTTGTAATTTTTTCAGAGCTGTCCATTCCATAATAGCCTCTACTTTCACTGGATCCACAACAATACCTTCTCCAGATATGATATGTCCCAAATAATGAATATTTGATTGGTAAAAAGAACATCTCGATAGCTTCCCATACAATTTTTTTTTCTCGTAGACACTGTAGGACCAATATCAAGTGTTCGTCATGCTCTTATTTCATCTGAGAATAAATCAATATGTCATCAATAAATACTTGAACAAACTTGTCCAAGTATTAACAGAACACCCCATTCATCAAACTCATAAATACCCCCACGTTGTTCGTCAAACCGAAAGGTAAAACTGTAAACTCATAGTGTCTGAATCTCATCTTAAATGAGGTATTAGGGATATCTTCCTCATTAATCTGTAATTTCTAATATTCTGATCTTAATTCAATCTTCGAAAACACCACCGCTCCCTTCATATGATCAAAAAAATTGTCAATCCTTGGTAAATGGTACTCGTTTTTTATCGTAGCTTTATTCAATTGATGGTAATAAATACAAAGCCTCCACGACACATCCTTTTTTCTAACAAAAATCACTAGTGCACCCCACGGTGATACGCTCAGACGTATAAGTCCCAATCTAAAAACTCCTTCAATTGCATTTTCAACTCCTACAATTCAGGCGTCGATATCTGGTAAGGCATTCTCACAATCGGTTCAGTTCCAGGTTTCAAGTCTATTGTAAACTCCAATTCTCTCTTGGCTGGTAAACCTAGTAAGTCTTCTATAAATACATTTGCAAAATCTTGTACTACATGAAGGTTTTCTAGTCCTTCAGCCTCGCCCTTTTCATTTAGTTCTAAGAATGAATATCAATTGCATCCCTTGTACATACTCTTCTACAATTGTAGGGAAGAAATAAACCTCAAGGACACTCCCTATATTCTTCGTACAATTACTCTACTATGTCCCAAATCATCTTTCAAACTCAACCGTTTCATCTTACAGTTAAGTATCGCATCATGCGATTCCAACCAGTCCATGCCTATAACTATGTCATAAGATCCTAAGATCGTGACATATAGGTTGGAATTCATTACAAAATCACCCAAGTTAATGCTATAATCTATTACCTTTCCTCCAACTTTCTGTTTGGCAACAAATTCCATTTTTATGTATTTGAACTCGTCCTACTCGATTGCCTTGACCTTAATTCTCTTTAGTGCTGCACTCAAAATAAAGCTCTTTGTAGCACCTAGATTTATCACTAAAACTTTGTTCGATGATCGTACTTGACATCTTGAGCACAATGGACTGGTGTTGGCCCTTGACCAGGTTTTGGGGATATCCTTGGTCAATTTGACCTATTTTGCAACTTCGACAACCTGTCAAAGATGGAGCGCAAGACAAAGCAGAGATCATGGGATCTCGACCCCTTTTTGGGTCCTTTTTGGGATTTGAGAATATGTAATGAGAATGGGATGTCGGCCCATGGGTTTACCCATGTTTAGGCCTATTTTGTAAAGTATAAATAGATGTCTAGGCAATTCAAAGGAGGGAAGAGAATGGGAATCTATGTGATGTAAGGTCGATAAACTAAGTGCTAAGTGAAAGTATGATTTGTAGATGCTCTGTGCATATTGTGAGAACTTGTGGAGCTAAGTGCAAGTGGTTGTAATGGACTATTGAAGGCTTTGTGCTAGACCTAGCTCAGGGAAGGAGGATCTGGTGATGTGCGCGCAGATCTCCTGTCCTATGTGGAGTAAGGTTTTTGTGGCTCTGTACATGTAGATGACCGTTTGAGGCTAATAAAGAAGAAGAGTTGGTGGACATAGCCCCAAGGTGGGTGTGAACCACATAAATATTATGTTATTATGGTCTGTGCGATGTTTTGATGTATTTATGTGTTATTTGCTAAGTTCTTGATATAGATAGATAGATAGTTCTATTTATGCTTTGTGCTTATGATGAATCTAGATGTTAGATCTGATATAAGTGAATATGCTTAGTGCTTGAATCTGCTAGATCTGGTCCATTTATATATGCTTAGTGCTTAAATATAGTAGATCAGGGTGAATGCTGCGATGATCTGTTTCCTTTGCACAGTAGATATTGGTTAAACAAGGATGAACTGACGGTGCTAAGTGATCTATTAAGTATTATAATCATATATCTGTGTCCCAGCTACCTCGGGAGAGACTTCATCTGCTTCATAGGTGTTTCCGAAAGGGTCGGTAGTTAGGGTTTTGTTGGTGCGTTGTTGTAGAGTTGAACCCTGGGTCTGCTCCTGTGCCAACAAATGGTTATGTTGTTGGGACCTGAAACTATGATTGCTGGGAATTGAGGAAGAAGAAGCTATGTGCAAAGATCCGACCTGAAATTGTGAAAACTCTGTGCGTAGATCTGTTGCTCTAGTGCGCAGTACTATACCTAGTTTGACAAGCTCCGTGCTAAGGAAAAGAAGTTCGATTTGAAGAAAAGAGGTAAGATATGAAAGCTCCGTGCTTTGAGAAAGGTAAAAGTAAGAATTTTTGATTAAAAGAGGCAAGATCTAAAAGCTTTGTGATCTGATAAAGGTAAGAATATTGAAAAGTTCTATAAAGCTTTGTTCTCTGTAGAAGTAAGATAAGTGGAATTTTTTTGTTTCGACAGTATGGATCTAGGTATGTTTGATAGATTCTATCATAACTTGAAAGCTAGGGTATTAATAGATGAAAGAATATTTGATATGAGTAGATCTGATAAGAATAGTGAAAAATATGCTATACCTATGCATAGAAAGAATGCTTTGACTAATAAGTGTATGTAGGACCGTAGAAAGAAATGTTTGCAGGTTAGCTACCATGATCCTAGCGTGCAGAATAGGAAAGGCTGGGGATCATTTAAAAGAAAGAGAGGATTAACCCTCTGTTACAGTTTCAAAAACCCGGGACATCTTGCTAAGGAATGCACTGGGAGAAGACCTAGTTGTATTTGTTGCAAAGATATGGACCATGAAGTATTGGACTGCCCTAGAATGATTGCTAAGATTTAATAAATGAACATGAGAAAAGAAAACCCTAAGGCAGATCCAAAAACTAAGATTATGACAGAATCCTAGAAATAATCAGAGAAAGCATTGCTATAGATTAAATAAACCCTGAATGACCACCGACATGTCAGATTATCAGAGATCTTCAAAGAAAAGGAATGCCTTGAAGCAAGAATAGGAGACTTCGACATTGACTGTGTTCTATATGAGGAAACACATGTGAATATTATGACATAGAGAACTTGGGAAGCTATAGGGAGGCCTACTATGATTCCTTCCTTAGGAGGAATAGGACTATTCAAAGGAAAGATGATAAACCTATGTTAAAATCTCAGTCGGATACCTATGAATGCCAATGGAACTTCGACAGAGGAAGATTTTGAGATTATTATGTTTATTGAGAACAATGCCTCATTTACCATGCTATTAGGAAAGCCTTGGATTGAAAGAGATCAGGCTAGAAGGCAAGAAGAAGAAGAAGCCTTAGGGCAGAAGAAGCAAGAGTTAAAAGAATTCATGACTAGAAGGATCACACACTTGATTGAAGAACAAAAGAACAGATCGAAGCTATTTAGCACTAGAGACCTGGATGTCGAAGTTGCAAGAACACTAGAAGACCCATAGAAGATTGAAGTACCTATTCTAGATAAAGAAGAAGGATCACCCTCGAATCTTAGGAAAGAATCTCAACAATGGGAAGTAACTATGCCAAAAGAAGATACAAATCGAAATGGAAAAAGGCATCCTGAGACGAAGCTCACCAGGAAGAAGGCTAGAAAGCTAAGTAAGAAGAGAGCTAAGATCAAAAAGTTGCAAAAGGTTCCAGAAGGAACCTTGTCGAAGGAAAATTTGCAAAATTGGAGCTTTGTTGGGATATCAGAACAATGACACATGACACTTCGCTATGACGAAGCAATATAGCTGTTGAGGACAGTATAACCGTTAGACCAATGCTCCGAATGGGTAGAAATACATTTATGGACAGACAACTCGCCATTCGACCGTTGATCCGCAACATAACGGACAAAGTAAAAGCTTCATACCCGTTTCCGAGTTACCTATTTATCTCGTCGCGCCATGCACTGAGAACACTTTTTCCAATCATTAATTTGAGCTTGCAGACTTGTTGATTTTACACAGTGGTCATTGGGCTATTTACCTCTATCCTATTGAAGTGTCTAAGTTACCCTCCAAACCCGATATTTTTAATCCTGGGTGTGTATGTCGGACGAGTTGAGCGCCACCGAGAAATTTGTTGAGGAAGTTTTGATTGACCTCATGACTGAAAGATTCAGGTCGATGTCTACATGTGTATAGGCATTGTTGATAAGAGGACTGGCAACCTCTCCGTCCACTGCTCATGCAGCTAGACCATCCCGACCATCAGATGAAAAGAAAACCAAGCACAGGGATGATCTAGCGAATGCCAAATTGATCCCGAGTATATAAACCGCCTATATTCCACCTCTGAGCGGCGCAATAAATCAAGAAAGTGTGCCCAGAGATTTCAAATACACTTTGGTTATGGCATACCTCCCGAAGGGTATACACATAGTTCGAGCAAGCCAAGATAATATTGCAACGTTGAAGTTTAATGACTTCAACCTTGGAGATCACAAAGTCTACAACATGCTTACCCCACATAAGTACCTGAACAGAACTAAGGGGAAGAATTTGAAGATAATCCCCCGGTCGTGGACTATGAACCTCACACAGTCCACCCTGCTGAACGTCATGAAGATTCCTCCCTTCGGACGACACAAGGAGGTGAATGCTTATGTCAAGCTACTACTGTCTTGTTACCATGGCGGTTATTTGTGTCTAAACCGTCATACAATGGTTGATATGACACTGATCAATTAGATCATGGACTTGCGTATGCAAGGACCTGATCCACATGATTTTTACCCCGGAAAAGCCATGGATCATGCTCTAGCACAAAGGATCAAAGACACTTATGGTGATGTCCAGAAGGGAACGTGAGGGTACAAGGTAGCTTCTATCCAGAGTGGCGCAGTGCACCTCGCCTGCCAATTGATTATAGGGAAGTTAGTACGAACGAACTACCCTACCCAAGTCACCGGTTTTGTAGTCGACCTCGTAGGGAAGTGCGCGTAAGGCCTTAAGATGAACTAGGTGAAGTACCTGGTGAACCAGTTGGAAATCAACTGGAGAGAAGCACAAGATCAAGGATATGAATTTCATTTCAGTTGGCTCTTGACCCTTATATATTTTATTTCCTGGGAGATGTTGAAAGGTACGACCTTCCCGGACATCGACCCTTTTGAACCGTTGGCCGAGAAGTTCAGTACATTGTGGTACTCAAACGACATGAATAAACAGTGGAAATCAAATGTTGTTTTCCATACCTACTACAATCAGTTGAAGATAGTCATACAATTGGAGCCTTGCATGACTCCGAACACTCTACATCGGTTCTAGCCTTTGATGAAGTTCACCGCAGATCGACATTTTATTTACATCACAGCGTGCACTGACAAACACAAGAAAAAACTTCAATCCTACTACAAGCTGAAGGAGGAGAACTTGGAGGAGATCATAAAGGATTGTTCGAGACACCTCCTTATTCCAGCAGACCCTACAAAGATATTTGACATTGACAGCCCAGAAATTGCGCAGGATACACCCGAACCTAGTAGAACAAAGAATACCGAAGAGGTCCAAGAGATAGACAACGCATCCGTAAAAACTGCTTCCATATCACTAGAGAAAGGAGGCGATGACGAAGAGTTAGATAACAAAGAAGTTGAGCAAAAGAAAGGAGACGAGGTTGACCCCTTGAAGAAGAGGAAAGGTTCACCTTTGAAACCTTCCTCCTGAAAGAAATTGAAGGCCACCATGACAAGGATGCAGACTGTCCTCACCTCTAATGAATTCGACTTCCTCATAGTAGCCTGCAAGATGCTTCACTGCAAATAGCAGAGAAACAAGAAGAAAAGAAAGAAGAGATATATGATCGAATTGAGAATGAACTCCAAGGGGTACAACAAGCCCTACAGTCCAGTCGTGCAGTCTCCACTGCGTTGGGAGAGACAGAATTGGGAGATGAGCCAGCTCAACTCCACCGCCTAGCCGATACAGTTGAAGCTCGCCTTCGACGAGCATAGGAAGAAACACATCAAGCCACCCAAAATTTGACACAAGTACAAGGAGTACTCATAGAGCAACGCAGTGCTGTAGAAAAGGAAAATGTTTCTCTCCAAGTGAAGTTTGATGAAGAAAAAGCGCAGCTATAACAAGAAAAGGAACAGTTTCTCGCAGAGCAATTTGAAATAAAAGAAGCGGTCAACAAAGCACTTAGCCCTGTGACAGTCGTAGAAATCAAGGTAGAAGACCGAGTTACACAATAGGTGAACTAGCTCGCATAATCCTTTTAGCAGCTACAACAATGCATAACATATTTGGAGCTACGCACTGTACCTGAGATCCCACAAGATGTAAGAGACCAAAGAGAAGCAACAACCCGGAGCGTAGTTGAAAGGCTAAAGGCTCTTACCCTGGAATGCAAGAAACATACCGGTCGTAGTGCCCAGACCTATGAACAAGTCACGAAAAACCCATAATTGAAGGCATTGGAGTCGTAGCTCCAAGAGGTAAAGTATCAAGCCAAAAAGATACAGGCACAACTGAATTCCCTGTCAGCTGTGGAAAGAATGAAGCGCTCCCAAGAGTAGTGGACCACCTAGCAGCAAATCCATACTATCCAGAGCAGAGTTATGGAAGTAACTCATAGGTTCCAACCTGTACAACACAAGGCCTATCAAGTGTTTACAGAGGTAGAAGGCCAATGAGCAGAGCTAGAGCATGTTGCCACTACAATTGAACAATGTCTAGAAGGACCTATCAACGATGCAGTAATCCAAGAGTTCACTGAACATGAGGCTATAACACATCAACAAGTTGAAGCAGCTTGAGCCAAGCTCAAGGCATTCGAAGTAGAACTATTAAGACCAGAGTGACTCGGGACGAGTCACATGTGAGCGTTGGGGGCTTGTTGGCTCTTGACCAAGTTTTGGGGAGATCCTTGGTCAAGTTGACCTATTTTGGAACTTCGACAGCCTGTCGAAGACAAAGCGCAAGATGAAGCAGAGATCGCAGGATCTCAGCCCCTTTATGGGTTCTTTTTTGGATTTGTGAATATGTAATGGGAATGGGATATTGTCCCATGTGTTTACCCATGTTTAGACCTATTTTGTAAAGTATAAATAGATGTCTAGGCAATGTAAAGGAGGGAAGAGAATGGGAATCTATGTGATGTAAGGATGATAAGATAAGTGCTAAGTGCAAGTATGATTTGTAGATGCTCTATGCATATTGTGAGAACTTGTGGAGCTAAGTGCAAGTGGTTGTAACAGATTGTGAAGGGATTTGTGCTAGGCCTAACTCGGGGAAGGAGGATCTGTCGAGGTGCGCGCAGATCTCCTGTCCTATGTGGAGTAGGGGTTTTGTGGCTTTGTGCATGTAGATGACTAATTGAAGCTAATAAGGAAGAAGAGTTGGTGGATGTAGCCCCAGGGTGGGGGTGAACCACATAAATATTGTGTTATTCTGCTCTGTGCGATGTTATGATGTATTTATGTGTTATTTGCTAAGTGCTTGATATAGATAGATAGATCTGTTTATGATTTATGCTTATGATGAATCTGGATGTTAGATATGATATAAGTGAATATGCTTAGTGCTTGAATTTGATAGATATGGTCCATTTATATATGCTAAGTGCTTAAATACAATAGATTAGGATGAATGTTGCGATGCTCTGTTTCCTCTGCGGAGTAGATATTGGTTAAACAAATATGAAATGATGGTGCTAAGTGCTCTATTAAGTATTATAATCACAGATCTGGGTCCCAGCTAAGGTTGCAGACACCTGAGTCTTGCAACCACCCCTGCCTCTACCTCGGGTGAGACTTCATCTGCTTCACAGGTGTTGCCAAAAGGGCTGGTAGTCAGGGTTTTGTTGGTGTGCTATTGTAGCATTGAACCCTGGGTCTACCCCTGTGCGAACAACTAGTGCTCAACCTGGTGATTGTTCACCACTGCTTGTATCTTCTGGGCCTTGACCAAATCACCAACTGTAGTGGGTCTTGATGATCCAAGCACTTTGGCCTTCTCAATAAGAAAATATCATTGGTAATGTGGCTCTCCACATGTCCAACATCCAATCTTTGGTCTGGTGCTCTTGGTCCCTGAAGTAAAAGTTGTTGGCCTAACAGTTTGTGATCCTGGTCAGTTATGATGAACAAGATTAAAATGCTGCTGCTGCTGCAAATGATGCTGTTGTTGTTGTGGTTCTCTGTAAGGAGTCATATGCTGAGGATTCTGTCATCATGGTGTCGAGAAAATAGGTCCTCTAGGTGTGTCTCACTGCCCAGAAGTCTATCTGGAAGGTGTCTGATGCTGCTGATCTAATGATGTCATCTGTCCAATCGGTCTAGAAGGATTTCTTCCCTGACCCCCACTATTCATCTCTTCCTCAGTTATGAGGGCCTTATGAATTTCATCATGTAGCATTTGAGGCATTAGGATCCTCACCTTTGTATGAATGTTGAATTTAAAGCCAGACACAAGCTTGTTGACCTTTAAATTCTCTGTGTTCAGATGTGGAGCATACCTAAGTAGCTCCATGAACCTGGCCTCATACTCTAACACTGTACGAGCACCCTATCATAAGGCGTTGAACTCATTAAGTTGGCGCTTAATGAATTCCTTGGATAAGTACCTCTCCTAGAACCATTCCTCGAACAAATCCCATGACACATATTCAATGAACATGTTTAGCTGAGGTAGGAGTGTCTTCCAGTACAGTAGAGCACTCCCCTTCAACTGAAAGACTGACATGCAAACTTTCATGTTGGAGATGTAATTGCAAAGTGTGAAGCACATTGCCATGTTATCCAACCATGCCTCGACACCTGAGAACTTGGGAAACTTAACCTTCCCGAGTTCTCAGTGTATACTACTACTACCAGTTGGAGTGTGTTGTGAAGACTTATTGGGCACATACACTCTGCCCTCATATTGATCCATGTGGTTGATCAATGCCTTTGACATCCTCTGGAAGGATCTGATCATACCTACCACATCTCCCGCAGTAACCTGCTCCTGCTTAGTAGTATGCTCATCTCCTTGAGGGTTAGGTCCCTCTGGCATGGATACTATCAGAGGTGTCACACCTATTCCCCTAGTACCATGTCGTCTACTTCCCCTACCTCCTCTAACCATGATTATCTCATGCCAATTTTCAAAATTAACTAGGGATACATATTTAATCATTTAATTTTAACAAAGTGGAAGGCGTAACTCTCCAATGTCACAGGGTTGAACTCGCTATGATACCATATGTAATGTAACCTCTATTAGGACAAAAACCGGTAGAAAAGTAATGGTGATTTTTTTTTTTTAAACATCAGTTAGAACAAGTGATAACAACATTAACAAATATCAACGTTACACATTTTTTTTTTCATTTACAACACTACATGTCAAGAATCAAATTAAACATATTGAGGCTAATAGATCAATCATATCACAACAAGATAACAAAGATCTCTATCCACCCAACCTACCCTGCAAGGTTAGGACCTCGAAGAAACATAATCAACACTCAAATCCAAAATTCATCTGATCGATTTTGACCATTTAAGGTCTTAGGACCGACGACTGTTTTGAGGAACATGGAGATATCTATTCCCATCACCATCTCTAATCTAGACTCAAGACTAAAATGACCGTAAGGTACTTAATCACAACACAAATTAAATCATTCAATTACCCATTATACTAGACAAACATTTTCCCTTCTTTTAAGATTACAACAACAATAATTATTCATCATGTAGATAATATGCCATCTCTTTATGAATTTCATCATAGAATTATGTAGATAATATACCCATTTTTGAATTCCATCATATAATTATTATCCACCATATAACAAAATCTTTTCCCTTTAAGAATACAAGAATCAATCATCTTCAATATCTAGAAAATGTACATCTTCTATGAGAATACAAATCCATTGTAGTCGCTATCTAGACAATGCCCTACTCCCTAAGAATACCACATATAAATTATATTCAATATTTAACCATTATCTCCCCTTAAAGAATAAGAGTACACTAGCAATTATTTTCTTTCTAGACAAATGAACCACAAAATCACATGGGTAATCTATAACAATTCAATAATCAACCTAACTTCAATCTGAACTGGGAGTGTAAATCTTACCAGCGAATTTGATTGTTAGCTCAACTTTAATTATATAAACAATTCTTTTCAAGGACTCTTTTGAAACTAAGTAAAGAGTTTATCATCTAAAATTATAGATATTTAATAATCATTTAACATAATTTCATTAGGACTTCACAATGGAGATATTAAGTTCAACCATTATAGGAATATATATATTATCAAGATACTTGATAGCTACAAGATGACAACTAGGTAAGTCGAGAATTTGTAGACAAGAAAAGCTTGGTGAAATGGTAACAAGGACAACCATTCCAACATTCGTGCACTACAATCCTCATTCCACACAAATAATTATAATACCCATGTTAGCTTACAAAGTAGAACCACTTTTGTTTTTTCAGAAAAAAGTTCATAATTTCATTATGGAATAACAAAATTACATTCACAGATATGAACTAGTTGTTGTGACTGTGTTCATATTTTCCAACCAAAAGTAAGCTGCTTTGTTTCTTATGTTTATACATATGCTTCCTTTTTATATTTTCCCCATATTTAGTAGTCTCTGTTGGTCATATCCGTTCCATATACATTCCTTTCATAACACAAAATAGAAGTAATAAGGTCCCTTCATATTGTAGAGGTTCCTCTCATGGAGAGGTATTTTAGTTGCCAAAATTTGAGTTGTTCTGACTTTCATGAAAGGGTCGGTGGTAGTATTCCTGTGCACCATCCAGAGTGTGTTCAATTACGTGCCAAATTCCATAGGTTAGCTGTGTGGATTCCTTGGAAAGTCTGTCTGCCAATTGATTCCTTTCCCTGTAGACGTGAGAAAAAGAGATATTGTCAAATAAACTTTTGATTCGATGCACATCCTCATGCAAAGGGAGAAAACATGAGATTTTTCATCTATGTATTCCATTAGCCCAGTTGATGATAACTTGTGAATCCCCAAATACTTGAAGAGATCTGCAACCCTTTTCAATAGAAAAGAGTAAGAGTAGTTTAAGGGCCATAAGTTCTGAGTAATTATTTGTTCCAACCCCCAGTCCCTCCTTGAGGTAAAAATAGTGTGATGAGGAGAAAAAGAGACATCCTACCCCCCCCAAAGTTTCTCTGATTAGACATTGAGGCACCATCGAAGAAGGCCCACGGGATTCTAAGATCAGGGGATTCCTCCTGGACAAACCTTTGGTGCATTGTAGAGCCCCCAGTGGAAGGTGAGAAATATTTGTAGATGCTAAAGCTTTGGGCCGCTACCCTTTCGGCTGAGATAGTTCCCCCCTGGAAGATGTGTCCATTTATGGTGATCCATAGACCCCAGGTGATAATGAATGGAAAATATTGAAGATCCTCTTGTCCATAATTTGTTAACCATGCTTTTAGAGTCAGATCAAAGGAAGTGCCGTGCCAATCCGGGAGCGTGGGTATTAGTTCCTTTGCAAAATTCCATACTTCGATGACAAATGGACAATGAAGAAAGAGATGGTCCACTGTTTCTAAATGTGATTTACAGAGAGCACAACAACCTGGCCCAATGAACATGCGTTTTTGTAGATTATCCTAGGTAGGGATTTTGTTTGCTAGAATTGACCAGATTAAGAGTTTCCCCTTTGTTGGGCATGATTGTTTCCAAATATTTCACCACCACCAGAGAGGCTCCTATTGTTGTAGATCTACTGTTAATTTTATGTAACTCGATCGAGGAGTATATTCACTGTCCCCAACACTATCCCAGATTAATTCATCTTCCCGATCACTCAGTCAAATGGAGGATTCCCGGAGGGTCTACAAGTATCTATTCCAGAAAGGCAGGTCATCCTCTAGAAGTCCGAGTCTGGGTCCTCCCAATCATCCTTGATGCCACAGGTTTGTAGAGAGGGGGTCGCCTATCTGAGCCAAATGAAGGAATCCTCCGAAATTCATTCATTGTCTTAAGTCCTCGGGAAGGTTATGTCCAAGTTGGCTCCCAACCCAGGGATCTAGGCCAAGACGCACCATGCATCCATTTCCCACACTCCACACCAGAATTGCCCCCACGAGAGCAAAAGCTTTAGTCAAAGATTTAGAAATAATAGAGGACCCCGTTGTAGACTTGTTGGTGGAGAGAACCCAGTCTAATAAAGTGAGTGGGGCAATATACTTCTGATGGATTACCTGGGTCCAGAGACTAGTAGTCTTTATCAAACGTCAAGAGCATTTTTCTGCGAGAGCTGTAGAGAAGTAGAAGATATTCTTCAGCCCCCAACCACCGAGGGCCTTCGGAGTAGCAATCCATTCCCATCTTACCCAGGGTAATTTTTTTTTATCCTTATTGCCCTGCCAAATATATGTGGAGCATAATTTCCTCATTTTATCCAGAGTACCTTTGGGAATCCAGGCAAGGGACATACAATAGACAGGAATAGCTTCTAGTACCGAATTTATTAGTACTAGTCGCCCAACTCTTGAGAGCCAGCGATGGCTCCACCATTTTAGCCTCTTTTCCAATTTTTCTATAAGCCACTACCAGTCGGTCTTCCTATAGTCATTTGGTTTTAAAAGAAACCCAAGATATTTCAGTCCTTCTTCAATATCCAAGACCTGAAAGGGTAGTCTCTCCAAGAAGTAAAGTATTTCCTCATATTCCATCGAGGAGAAAGTGATACTTGACTTTTGTTCATTTATTTCCATGCCAGTGGCTTGTTTGAAGAGTGAAAGTCCATCACACATTTTTCCAATATCCTGTCTTGAGCCATTACAAAAAATTAAGATGTCATCCACAAAGAGTAAGTGTGTTATGTAAAACCCATGAGAGATTTTGATGCCTCTGAAGCTTCCTGTAGATTTTTCTTCGTGCAGAAAGTGGCTAAGACATTCTGCGACGAGAAGAAAGAGCAGTGGGGAGAGGGGACAACCCTGGCGTAGTCCTCTTTCCACCCTAAAGAAGGGGGTGGCTGTGCCATTGATCAAAAGAGAGAAGGATACTGAGGTAAGTCAAGCCATGATCCAGTTTGTAAAAGCTACACCAAATCCAATATGGATTAGTAGCATATGAATGTAGAGCCAGTTTACCCTATCAAAAGCCTTAGAAAGATCAATCTTTATTGATGCTCCTTTGAGTTTTTTAGTTTTCATGATGTGTAGACCTTCCTGTGCCACACCAATTGCTTCATGAATTTGTCTTCCTTTCAGAAACCCAAATTGTTCCCCCGTTATATGTTGAGAGAGAGTATCTTTTAAACGAAGACTGATAATTTTTGAGATGATTTTGTAGATGCAGTTGCAGAGAGAGATCGGATGGAAATCATCAAAATAATTTGGGTTATCATAATTGGGTATAAGAGAAATAAAGGTGGTGTTGATAGGTTCGTGTATATGCCCCTTTTGCCGTGATTCCTCCACAACTTTTAGAATGTCGTTCCCCAATAGATCAAAGAAACCCAGAAAGAATTCAATCGACAAACCATCCAACTCTGGACTCTTCCCTTTCTATAAGGTTTTCATTACAACAAGCAATTCTTGTTTAGTAACCAGAGCCATTAAAGACTCTCTTTCTTCGTCATCCACAAAACATGGGAAGATTCTGACAGCTTTCACTATTTCCCTGATTGAAGTGCCCGACTGTGCTTTGAACAGTTCTGTAAAATGTGAAATCCCCATAGTTGAGAGCCCCTCAAAGGTGTTGACCAACTGTCCAGTTCTCTGTTTTAGGCTCCAGATGGTGTTAGTTAGTTTCCTGCCTTTGGCATAGAAATGGAAGAATTTTGTGTTCTCATCCCCACTGACGATCCAAATAGCCTGACTTTTTAGTCTCCAGAGAGATTCCTTGTCTGCCAAGATAGTTTTTCGTCGGATTTCCAGTTGTGCCAGTTCTTTCCTAGATGCCCTAGAGATGTATCCTAAAGTAGGATCAGTCTGCCAATCCAATAACTTTTTTTCCAGGGTTGTTAGTCCCTGGTCTTCTTTTGATCATTTCTCATGCGCCCAAGTAATGGTGGTCTGTTTGACTTTCTTTAGATTGTCCATAAAGAGAATTGCAACATGTGTGTTGTGTAAGGGTCCAATGGGTACCCATAAATTGCGCACTAAGGTCTGATACTCTGGTTCCTTTATCCATCCTTCGAAGAATTTGAAGGGGCTAGGAGTGCGTCGGGTGCTTCCCCTTAATTCCAAGATAATCGGATTGTGGTCAGATTCTCCTCCGCTTGCAACCCATTGACGGATGAGTCCGATGGAGTCCATCATTTCTTCTGTCAGTAGAAAGCGATCTAGTTGTTTGGAAATTCTAGCATCCCCGGTTCACAGATTCCTCCAGGTTGGCTGTAATTTTGCCGGAAGGAGATCCAACAAACCCAGAGTATCTAGGAGGTGTGTAAAATAATTAGTCAAGGGGCCTGGAGACGAACGAGGGACCTAGACCTCTGCCACTCCTAAGGAGAAATTTAGGTCCCCTCCCAAGATAACCCCTTCTTGGGAAAGCCAGGGATAGGTAGCCAGAGAGTCCCAATATCATTTCCGATCAACATAGGGACCGTAAACATTGATGAGTACCAAAGTGCGCCTGAGCTCCGCTGAAAATAAACTGAGGCCAATCCCTGTGTCAAAGCCCCAAAAATTATCACATTTTCCACTCTTAAGTCTCAAACCTGTGGCCAAACCCCCAGAGCATCCTTTGGAATCAATCGCGACAAAGGACCATCCAGGGAGAAGAGCATGTCACTATCTCATTGATTCCCATTGTTTCCTGTAGAAAAATTACATTTGGGTTGTGTATAGTAATAAGCCTTTTCATAGACGATTTTTTTGTCGGGCTCGCCAAACCCCTACAGTTGAGGGATAGCATTTTCATGAGGTAACCAACTCCTGGGATTGGTTTTCTCTAAGCGCCCATTCTATGGAAGATTGTTTGCCCGAAGCCACATCTAGTTTAGCTCGATCTTGTGCCAGTAAAAAGTGTGAATGTCTGCCCCTTCCCCTCGAGGAGGACTGGACCTGAGTAAGAGACCCTAGGCCAACCCCAAGTTGTTCTTCCGAAGAGCCTCCTCCCGCTGAGTCAGATAAGATGGCCATGTTGTGGAGGGTGTATCAAATTATAGAGCCCTTAGATGACTAGGAACTGGAGGAAGACTGAGAAGTAGAGGGAGTCCTAGTAGGAGGGCCAGGAGGGGAGGGAAGGGAGGAGACAGGGTTCAGAGAAGAGTTTATAAAGACGGAAGAAGGGTCCCTAAGGCCTAAAAATAAGGGGGTCGTCGAACCCCCGGGTTCCCTGGACTGATAGTCGTATGTCACTTGTCCCTGTTCGACAACAGGTGAACTCGAAGAAGGAAAGATAACCCCAAGGGGGAGGGAGAAAAATGCCGGAACCGGTCGGGAGAGGGCAAGGGAAGAGGGAAGCCCCAACAGGGGAGGGAAGTCAATGCCTAGAGTTCCCAAAGGAGGTGTCAAAGAAAAAACATTAGAAACATTCAGAGGAAAATAAAACTGTTTCTTACCCGACGGCAGTTGAGTTCTTGGTCTAGCCTGCAGGGAGAATTTCTGAGCCTTTGTGTGCAGTGAGCCTCTGTCCACTGAAGAAGGTTCCATTGGAGTAGAAGTATGTTGTTTGCTGACCCGTCCGAAGTCCCTATCCCATGAGCTCCTTGCCAGCGTGCCCCCATAGTCCCCACGGTCTGGTCTCGTTTTGTCCATCTTAGGCCCTGACCCAGTAACCAACGTAGCCCGAAACTTCCCTTTAAAGGGTAGAGTGCATTCCGCCACACTATGTCCATAAACATGGCATCTGTGGCACTTGAACGAAATGCCTTCATAATCCAGCAGCTGTAGAAATATACCAGAGGTTGCTTTGATTTTTATCTCCTTTAAAAGACCTGGCCTAAGGTCCAGCCACACCAAGATTCTAGCAACAATCATAAGCCCCATTTCCTCAAAAGAGTAGTTGGCCTCCAAGAAATCTCCGAGCCTATTTCCAATGGCCGAGAAGTGCGCAGGGTTCCAGTATTGCATGGGAAGGCCCGATAGTTGGACCCATACTGGAACGACATCAACTTTCTCCCTCTTGGCGTCAAAGTTTGGGGTCCAACGCTTGAGTACAATTGGGGTACCCACCATCGTCTAGATGTTTGAGAGGACCCAGTCCACATTTCAAGGAGGCTTTGAATACAAAGGAGAACCATCCCCTTGCCAGCAAACAAATGCAGGGAGAGGAGGTAAGTTTGGAGCCCCAAGAGTTTTCCACCCAAGAGAGAAGAAACATAGTTCCCAATATTTTACCTCTTGCTCGCCCTACCACCGCTAGCTTAGAAAACTCCACCACTCGATCCATATCGATGTCTTCTCCAAAGACCAGACAATCTGGGTCAGAATGATCATGAGCGCACTGAGTACTCTTTGGTGCCGAGCGCTTTGAACCCCCAGAAACCTTGGGGCATTCTCGGCTTCCTTTCTGAGTCAAACCCTTGGAGCCCTGTCCTTGAGGGGGATCAACAAGACTGGAAGCCCTGCCAGGAGAGGTATCCATACCAAAATAAGCGCCTACCATCATCATAGGTTCCAAAAGAGGTCCCGGGTCGTTGAGTAGTTTTGAGGGAGAAAAATGGGTTCCCAGGTAGTCCTCCCCTAAATCTTTCCGAGATGTGTCCCAACCAGCTGTAATAGTGGTAGCCCCAGGTTCAGATCCAAGGCTACTGAAAATACCTCTTGACAAACCCATAATTGGTTCAAGTCCAACCTCCAAGCCCACCAAAGAAGGCATCGCTGGTCCATTTGTCCGCCCCATCGAAAAAGACAGAGGAGACAGGGTGTGATTCCCTAGGAAAATGCCAGATGTCGGGGGAATGTTCAAATCCTCCGAGATCAACTCCTCAAGTCCCAAAGTAGTAAATACAGGGTTGGATGGGAACCCATTTACTGTTCCTTCCTCCATAAAGCCCGGGTCCAACGCCCCACCTGGGTCCATACTGAACCTGTTGAGATAAAAACTGAGGGTTCACGAAGAAAACTTTCAAAGCGTGTTCCGATCCAAGCTCCCACAAGTAGTTTTAAGCCACCGCTACCTCCCTGGCCTCAAAACCTGCTGCTAAAACCACCGATGGAGTAAATACCGATGGAGTAGAACCACTTACAACATAAGCTACAAAATTCGACATTTGAACTTAAATTACAACAAATTAATATTTACAATACAACTATAATGTTGATAACAAATGTAATACCGTCAATTAATTACTTAACAAAAACAAAATCGCTATGAATAAAAATTCAACGTCGTTACATAAAGGAAGAGATACTTCTCCTCTCCCTACCCGTACCATTACTCCACTAATATTAATTCGTTGATAATCGACAACTGAGTAACGCTACAGGCTCATTTTAAATCCAAAACTTTCAGAAATTGCCAAGGCGTTTACTGACGATGGTAGAAAGATTAATGATCAAAGGGAGATTTCATTCTTACATAATTTGGAAGGAAAGAGGAATATAAATTAGGTTTACTGCCCGTTGCCATTAAGTACAGACGATTGAGAAAATAAGACAGAGAGGATAATCTGTCCTCAAGACTCCAGATCTAATAATAAAAATAAATCAGATTTTCACACGAACAGATCTCAATCTTCGAAGTACAGTTATTGACAACATTCAAATAATTTTCTTATAGTTCCATAGCTGCAATTAAGTTAGTGGTGAACTTCACGAACCAACTTAAGAATGCAACGCTATCTTTACACAACGACCCAACACGATCCAAAATCCGAATTGGAATCTAACTGGACCAAGACCAAAGAAATGATATGATTCATGTTTTGGAACTTAACTCGCGGTGAACAGACAAAATCCAATTCAAAAACTATAAATAAATCTATGGCTACTCAAACAATCAAACTCCTGAAATCATATTAGAGTATAACAACCAAGCAAGTTCTAATTTTTCTAAATGCACAGTTAAAAAGATACAACAATATCCCAATTATGGTTGTCAATAATTTTACAATGGCAAAACGATTTAAAATTCTGGAATGGTACGCTATTACAAGATCAAACGATTTCTATCTTTCAAATGCAATTTGATTTACAGTGAAACCACCAATTTTAAAATTCAGGAAACAAGCTTAAAATACAACGACCATGAAGAAAATGAGCTCATGGATTAAATAAATTATTGTAGCGATCCAATAATAATCTAACTTCAGAATTTCAAAATCATCCTATAATGATCAAGACAATTTAGATCCAGATTTTCAACACAGTTCAACGACGAATTTAATTTCTAATATACAAATTTTCTCATTGTTACAATAAAAATTTTCAGAATATAAAAATACCGGAACCCATGTAAATTGTGGGTTGAGGATGTCGGCCAAGTGTTGCACTCCTTCTCTTCTCCTTCTTTCTAATCACATAGACTTCACCGATACCTCCCAGTCAATTCTAGGGGTACTCTTCTTCCCCCTTACCCCCCGAGCCGCAAAGAGGCCACACACAAGAAACCAACAAAAAATAGCTCCAAGATTTGCCTCGCAACGAAGAGCTTCCACCCTTTCTACAATCTTGGTATCCCAACTCTCACAAGTAAAACACAGAAAAAGTGAGAGATCCATTTCCCTTCTACCACAATTGTTTTATAGAAAAATACCCAATGACACATGCCCTCATGCACAATTAATTATATTTTTAATTAATTTAATTAGGATTATTCACCCACACACTTGTCACACTCTCCCCAAGTCGCAAAAGTAATTACCCTTTTTATTTTATTTAAAACACCAAGTTCCCCCACATTCCCCAATGTGTTCCTATTTTCTCTCTTAGTTGTTCCTTTATTCCCCAAATTCTCAATTAATGAGTGTCTCCTAACTAGATCTTAGTTAGAGTTGGATTATGAGTCTTCTTCTAGTTAAACTTAGTGGTAGCTCGACTTAAGGTACTATTCTATGTATACACATATTCTCTCAAGTTATTATTTATCTTTATTTTCCAAGTTATTATTTATCTTTATTTTAAAAATCACTTTTATTAATTTCATGCACACATGTGCATTTTGTGGAGCCTTTAAATTTATTCCCCATTTTTTCTAGAGTTTGAATTTATCTCAAATATTTTAACTCATGTCATAGTTCATTTAGTCATTTAGTTAAATTTAGACTTAGACTTAGTCTTAGAATTAGGCTTAGACTTTTGTTAGGCTTTATATTATACTAACTAATTAATTATTTTATTCTAACAAGGTCTAACCATTTAAATGTTTTCTAGGCCACCTATATTTATTGACTCATGTCTTAATTACATGACGTGCAATTCAAGATCCACCTCTATGCTCTAAGGGTGCCAGTCACCCTTGAATTGTTTTGAAAGTTTGTGTGACCCTTGGATTCAACACTCCATTCGATCAACCTTGTGAGAGACTAAGGGTTTCTAAGTAATAAGGACTCCACCTTATTGTGCACCCCTTAGAATCTTTGTGAGCGACTGTCTCATTCCTTTCTCACGACATTGTGGGCCTCTCGAACTAGGTAATTATTAACGTACAGTTCAAGCCACGATGGGAGTGCTAGTAGACTGTGACAAGGCCAATGCCACACCTCTCCCTCAATGACGAGTTTCTGTGCATGACCCCTTTACTCCTTATGTGAGTAATATTAACAAGCATCGTCAAGCCTGCATCCATTGAAAAAACAATGTCAATAATCCATATATATAAATAATACTGTAATCAATCATATGTCACATGTGAGTAAAATGAAATACTCAAACAAATAATATCCACTCCCTGAATCAATCCAGAGTCCAAGGAAGTCCATTGATGCCATCAACATCCATAACTTGTCATGTGTCTTGCACACTCAGGAAAACTCGTCAATAACATTTTCCAATACATATACATCAAAATAACGATAAGTCATAATGCATCATCATCATCATCATATATAACCCATAATTGAAATGAAATGATAATGTACCATAACCGGATCACTTGTACAAAAGTGTCCTCAAAGAATAAGCCAATAAAAGTGTGCTCAGTAGAACGGGATGTTACACCATCATGATATTTCCTTTGTTGTTGGTATTTTTCTCTAGTATATGCAAACACCCCATGAAATCCATTAGAAATAATAAAAAATGATACTTCGGTATATCTGGGGTGCATTTCAATTTGGGATACATTACAGTTCACGGGGGACTCCTTCGTTGGTTGGTTTCACTAATTTAGATTGGACCGACGAGCTTGGTGATCGAAAGTCTACTCCAGGTTATGATTTTAGCCTTGGTTTTGGACCTGTCACTCATGCTTGTAAGAAATTATAGGATCTTTCTCTTTCTTATGTAGAAATAGATTACCGAGTAGTGGTTAATGCAAGTCAAGAAGCCTTGTGTCTTTGACAAGATCCTTTCAAAATTTGGTTTCCAACAACAACATACGACCGTCCTCTAGTGCAATAATTAGAGTTCCATAAAGCTTGCCAAAAATCTATTTCAACATCAACGCTACAAACACATCGAGCTACACATGTAATTCATCACAAATCTCATTCATGATAGAGTTATTGAAGTGTTATTTTTCCCTACAAAAGATCAAGTTGTAGAATTTTTCACAACTTAGATCTATGCTAGGAGTTCAGGAAGTCCTCATTAAGGGGGGATAGGCTCTAATGCCTCCTTCTTTCTCCTATTATGTTGCCTTTACAAATAATTCAATCCTATCCCAAGTTGTTCTTAAGGGGGGATGCTACAATATTGAGAAACTTATGAGTTGATGTGCTTGAACTTTCTATAAATACACTATGTAGGAATTTTTGAAACAACCAAACTTAGGAGTTAGTTAAGATCAACCTGGTCTAATGTGTCTTTTAGGAAAANAGGAGAAAGTGATACTTGACTTTTGTTCATTTATTTCCATGCCAGTGGCTTGTTTGAAGAGTGAAAGTCCATCACACATTTTTCCAATATCCTGTCTTGAGCCATTACAAAAAATTAAGATGTCATCCACAAAGAGTAAGTGTGTTATGTAAAACCCATGAGAGATTTTGATGCCTCTGAAGCTTCCTGTAGATTTTTCTTCGTGCAGAAAGTGGCTAAGACATTCTGCGACGAGAAGAAAGAGCAGTGGGGAGAGGGGACAACCCTGGCGTAGTCCTCTTTCCACCCTAAAGAAGGGGGTGGCTGTGCCATTGATCAAAAGAGAGAAGGATACTGAGGTAAGTCAAGCCATGATCCAGTTTGTAAAAGCTACACCAAATCCAATATGGATTAGTAGCATATGAATGTAGAGCCAGTTTACCCTATCAAAAGCCTTAGAAAGATCAATCTTTATTGATGCTCCTTTGAGTTTTTTAGTTTTCATGATGTGTAGACCTTCCTGTGCCACACCAATTGCTTCATGAATTTGTCTTCCTTTCAGAAACCCAAATTGTTCCCCCGTTATATGTTGAGAGAGAGTATCTTTTAAACGAAGACTGATAATTTTTGAGATGATTTTGTAGATGCAGTTGCAGAGAGAGATCGGATGGAAATCATCAAAATAATTTGGGTTATCATAATTGGGTATAAGAGAAATAAAGGTGGTGTTGATAGGTTCGTGTATATGCCCCTTTTGCCGTGATTCCTCCACAACTTTTAGAATGTCGTTCCCCAATAGATCAAAGAAACCCAGAAAGAATTCAATCGACAAACCATCCAACTCTGGACTCTTCCCTTTCTATAAGGTTTTCATTACAACAAGCAATTCTTGTTTAGTAACCAGAGCCATTAAAGACTCTCTTTCTTCGTCATCCACAAAACATGGGAAGATTCTGACAGCTTTCACTATTTCCCTGATTGAAGTGCCCGACTGTGCTTTGAACAGTTCTGTAAAATGTGAAATCCCCATAGTTGAGAGCCCCTCAAAGGTGTTGACCAACTGTCCAGTTCTCTGTTTTAGGCTCCAGATGGTGTTAGTTAGTTTCCTGCCTTTGGCATAGAAATGGAAGAATTTTGTGTTCTCATCCCCACTGACGATCCAAATAGCCTGACTTTTTAGTCTCCAGAGAGATTCCTTGTCTGCCAAGATAGTTTTTCGTCGGATTTCCAGTTGTGCCAGTTCTTTCCTAGATGCCCTAGAGATGTATCCTAAAGTAGGATCAGTCTGCCAATCCAATAACTTTTTTTCCAGGGTTGTTAGTCCCTGGTCTTCTTTTGATCATTTCTCATGCGCCCAAGTAATGGTGGTCTGTTTGACTTTCTTTAGATTGTCCATAAAGAGAATTGCAACATGTGTGTTGTGTAAGGGTCCAATGGGTACCCATAAATTGCGCACTAAGGTCTGATACTCTGGTTCCTTTATCCATCCTTCGAAGAATTTGAAGGGGCTAGGAGTGCGTCGGGTGCTTCCCCTTAATTCCAAGATAATCGGATTGTGGTCAGATTCTCCTCCGCTTGCAACCCATTGACGGATGAGTCCGATGGAGTCCATCATTTCTTCTGTCAGTAGAAAGCGATCTAGTTGTTTGGAAATTCTAGCATCCCCGGTTCACAGATTCCTCCAGGTTGGCTGTAATTTTGCCGGAAGGAGATCCAACAAACCCAGAGTATCTAGGAGGTGTGTAAAATAATTAGTCAAGGGGCCTGGAGACGAACGAGGGACCTAGACCTCTGCCACTCCTAAGGAGAAATTTAGGTCCCCTCCCAAGATAACCCCTTCTTGGGAAAGCCAGGGATAGGTAGCCAGAGAGTCCCAATATCATTTCCGATCAACATAGGGACCGTAAACATTGATGAGTACCAAAGTGCGCCTGAGCTCCGCTGAAAATAAACTGAGGCCAATCCCTGTGTCAAAGCCCCAAAAATTATCACATTTTCCACTCTTAAGTCTCAAACCTGTGGCCAAACCCCCAGAGCATCCTTTGGAATCAATCGCGACAAAGGACCATCCAGGGAGAAGAGCATGTCACTATCTCATTGATTCCCATTGTTTCCTGTAGAAAAATTACATTTGGGTTGTGTATAGTAATAAGCCTTTTCATAGACGATTTTTTTGTCGGGCTCGCCAAACCCCTACAGTTGAGGGATAGCATTTTCATGAGGTAACCAACTCCTGGGATTGGTTTTCTCTAAGCGCCCATTCTATGGAAGATTGTTTGCCCGAAGCCACATCTAGTTTAGCTCGATCTTGTGCCAGTAAAAAGTGTGAATGTCTGCCCCTTCCCCTCGAGGAGGACTGGACCTGAGTAAGAGACCCTAGGCCAACCCCAAGTTGTTCTTCCGAAGAGCCTCCTCCCGCTGAGTCAGATAAGATGGCCATGTTGTGGAGGGTGTATCAAATTATAGAGCCCTTAGATGACTAGGAACTGGAGGAAGACTGAGAAGTAGAGGGAGTCCTAGTAGGAGGGCCAGGAGGGGAGGGAAGGGAGGAGACAGGGTTCAGAGAAGAGTTTATAAAGACGGAAGAAGGGTCCCTAAGGCCTAAAAATAAGGGGGTCGTCGAACCCCCGGGTTCCCTGGACTGATAGTCGTATGTCACTTGTCCCTGTTCGACAACAGGTGAACTCGAAGAAGGAAAGATAACCCCAAGGGGGAGGGAGAAAAATGCCGGAACCGGTCGGGAGAGGGCAAGGGAAGAGGGAAGCCCCAACAGGGGAGGGAAGTCAATGCCTAGAGTTCCCAAAGGAGGTGTCAAAGAAAAAACATTAGAAACATTCAGAGGAAAATAAAACTGTTTCTTACCCGACGGCAGTTGAGTTCTTGGTCTAGCCTGCAGGGAGAATTTCTGAGCCTTTGTGTGCAGTGAGCCTCTGTCCACTGAAGAAGGTTCCATTGGAGTAGAAGTATGTTGTTTGCTGACCCGTCCGAAGTCCCTATCCCATGAGCTCCTTGCCAGCGTGCCCCCATAGTCCCCACGGTCTGGTCTCGTTTTGTCCATCTTAGGCCCTGACCCAGTAACCAACGTAGCCCGAAACTTCCCTTTAAAGGGTAGAGTGCATTCCGCCACACTATGTCCATAAACATGGCATCTGTGGCACTTGAACGAAATGCCTTCATAATCCAGCAGCTGTAGAAATATACCAGAGGTTGCTTTGATTTTTATCTCCTTTAAAAGACCTGGCCTAAGGTCCAGCCACACCAAGATTCTAGCAACAATCATAAGCCCCATTTCCTCAAAAGAGTAGTTGGCCTCCAAGAAATCTCCGAGCCTATTTCCAATGGCCGAGAAGTGCGCAGGGTTCCAGTATTGCATGGGAAGGCCCGATAGTTGGACCCATACTGGAACGACATCAACTTTCTCCCTCTTGGCGTCAAAGTTTGGGGTCCAACGCTTGAGTACAATTGGGGTACCCACCATCGTCTAGATGTTTGAGAGGACCCAGTCCACATTTCAAGGAGGCTTTGAATACAAAGGAGAACCATCCCCTTGCCAGCAAACAAATGCAGGGAGAGGAGGTAAGTTTGGAGCCCCAAGAGTTTTCCACCCAAGAGAGAAGAAACATAGTTCCCAATATTTTACCTCTTGCTCGCCCTACCACCGCTAGCTTAGAAAACTCCACCACTCGATCCATATCGATGTCTTCTCCAAAGACCAGACAATCTGGGTCAGAATGATCATGAGCGCACTGAGTACTCTTTGGTGCCGAGCGCTTTGAACCCCCAGAAACCTTGGGGCATTCTCGGCTTCCTTTCTGAGTCAAACCCTTGGAGCCCTGTCCTTGAGGGGGATCAACAAGACTGGAAGCCCTGCCAGGAGAGGTATCCATACCAAAATAAGCGCCTACCATCATCATAGGTTCCAAAAGAGGTCCCGGGTCGTTGAGTAGTTTTGAGGGAGAAAAATGGGTTCCCAGGTAGTCCTCCCCTAAATCTTTCCGAGATGTGTCCCAACCAGCTGTAATAGTGGTAGCCCCAGGTTCAGATCCAAGGCTACTGAAAATACCTCTTGACAAACCCATAATTGGTTCAAGTCCAACCTCCAAGCCCACCAAAGAAGGCATCGCTGGTCCATTTGTCCGCCCCATCGAAAAAGACAGAGGAGACAGGGTGTGATTCCCTAGGAAAATGCCAGATGTCGGGGGAATGTTCAAATCCTCCGAGATCAACTCCTCAAGTCCCAAAGTAGTAAATACAGGGTTGGATGGGAACCCATTTACTGTTCCTTCCTCCATAAAGCCCGGGTCCAACGCCCCACCTGGGTCCATACTGAACCTGTTGAGATAAAAACTGAGGGTTCACGAAGAAAACTTTCAAAGCGTGTTCCGATCCAAGCTCCCACAAGTAGTTTTAAGCCACCGCTACCTCCCTGGCCTCAAAACCTGCTGCTAAAACCACCGATGGAGTAAATACCGATGGAGTAGAACCACTTACAACATAAGCTACAAAATTCGACATTTGAACTTAAATTACAACAAATTAATATTTACAATACAACTATAATGTTGATAACAAATGTAATACCGTCAATTAATTACTTAACAAAAACAAAATCGCTATGAATAAAAATTCAACGTCGTTACATAAAGGAAGAGATACTTCTCCTCTCCCTACCCGTACCATTACTCCACTAATATTAATTCGTTGATAATCGACAACTGAGTAACGCTACAGGCTCATTTTAAATCCAAAACTTTCAGAAATTGCCAAGGCGTTTACTGACGATGGTAGAAAGATTAATGATCAAAGGGAGATTTCATTCTTACATAATTTGGAAGGAAAGAGGAATATAAATTAGGTTTACTGCCCGTTGCCATTAAGTACAGACGATTGAGAAAATAAGACAGAGAGGATAATCTGTCCTCAAGACTCCAGATCTAATAATAAAAATAAATCAGATTTTCACACGAACAGATCTCAATCTTCGAAGTACAGTTATTGACAACATTCAAATAATTTTCTTATAGTTCCATAGCTGCAATTAAGTTAGTGGTGAACTTCACGAACCAACTTAAGAATGCAACGCTATCTTTACACAACGACCCAACACGATCCAAAATCCGAATTGGAATCTAACTGGACCAAGACCAAAGAAATGATATGATTCATGTTTTGGAACTTAACTCGCGGTGAACAGACAAAATCCAATTCAAAAACTATAAATAAATCTATGGCTACTCAAACAATCAAACTCCTGAAATCATATTAGAGTATAACAACCAAGCAAGTTCTAATTTTTCTAAATGCACAGTTAAAAAGATACAACAATATCCCAATTATGGTTGTCAATAATTTTACAATGGCAAAACGATTTAAAATTCTGGAATGGTACGCTATTACAAGATCAAACGATTTCTATCTTTCAAATGCAATTTGATTTACAGTGAAACCACCAATTTTAAAATTCAGGAAACAAGCTTAAAATACAACGACCATGAAGAAAATGAGCTCATGGATTAAATAAATTATTGTAGCGATCCAATAATAATCTAACTTCAGAATTTCAAAATCATCCTATAATGATCAAGACAATTTAGATCCAGATTTTCAACACAGTTCAACGACGAATTTAATTTCTAATATACAAATTTTCTCATTGTTACAATAAAAATTTTCAGAATATAAAAATACCGGAACCCATGTAAATTGTGGGTTGAGGATGTCGGCCAAGTGTTGCACTCCTTCTCTTCTCCTTCTTTCTAATCACATAGACTTCACCGATACCTCCCAGTCAATTCTAGGGGTACTCTTCTTCCCCCTTACCCCCCGAGCCGCAAAGAGGCCACACACAAGAAACCAACAAAAAATAGCTCCAAGATTTGCCTCGCAACGAAGAGCTTCCACCCTTTCTACAATCTTGGTATCCCAACTCTCACAAGTAAAACACAGAAAAAGTGAGAGATCCATTTCCCTTCTACCACAATTGTTTTATAGAAAAATACCCAATGACACATGCCCTCATGCACAATTAATTATATTTTTAATTAATTTAATTAGGATTATTCACCCACACACTTGTCACACTCTCCCCAAGTCGCAAAAGTAATTACCCTTTTTATTTTATTTAAAACACCAAGTTCCCCCACATTCCCCAATGTGTTCCTATTTTCTCTCTTAGTTGTTCCTTTATTCCCCAAATTCTCAATTAATGAGTGTCTCCTAACTAGATCTTAGTTAGAGTTGGATTATGAGTCTTCTTCTAGTTAAACTTAGTGGTAGCTCGACTTAAGGTACTATTCTATGTATACACATATTCTCTCAAGTTATTATTTATCTTTATTTTCCAAGTTATTATTTATCTTTATTTTAAAAATCACTTTTATTAATTTCATGCACACATGTGCATTTTGTGGAGCCTTTAAATTTATTCCCCATTTTTTCTAGAGTTTGAATTTATCTCAAATATTTTAACTCATGTCATAGTTCATTTAGTCATTTAGTTAAATTTAGACTTAGACTTAGTCTTAGAATTAGGCTTAGACTTTTGTTAGGCTTTATATTATACTAACTAATTAATTATTTTATTCTAACAAGGTCTAACCATTTAAATGTTTTCTAGGCCACCTATATTTATTGACTCATGTCTTAATTACATGACGTGCAATTCAAGATCCACCTCTATGCTCTAAGGGTGCCAGTCACCCTTGAATTGTTTTGAAAGTTTGTGTGACCCTTGGATTCAACACTCCATTCGATCAACCTTGTGAGAGACTAAGGGTTTCTAAGTAATAAGGACTCCACCTTATTGTGCACCCCTTAGAATCTTTGTGAGCGACTGTCTCATTCCTTTCTCACGACATTGTGGGCCTCTCGAACTAGGTAATTATTAACGTACAGTTCAAGCCACGATGGGAGTGCTAGTAGACTGTGACAAGGCCAATGCCACACCTCTCCCTCAATGACGAGTTTCTGTGCATGACCCCTTTACTCCTTATGTGAGTAATATTAACAAGCATCGTCAAGCCTGCATCCATTGAAAAAACAATGTCAATAATCCATATATATAAATAATACTGTAATCAATCATATGTCACATGTGAGTAAAATGAAATACTCAAACAAATAATATCCACTCCCTGAATCAATCCAGAGTCCAAGGAAGTCCATTGATGCCATCAACATCCATAACTTGTCATGTGTCTTGCACACTCAGGAAAACTCGTCAATAACATTTTCCAATACATATACATCAAAATAACGATAAGTCATAATGCATCATCATCATCATCATATATAACCCATAATTGAAATGAAATGATAATGTACCATAACCGGATCACTTGTACAAAAGTGTCCTCAAAGAATAAGCCAATAAAAGTGTGCTCAGTAGAACGGGATGTTACACCATCATGATATTTCCTTTGTTGTTGGTATTTTTCTCTAGTATATGCAAACACCCCATGAAATCCATTAGAAATAATAAAAAATGATACTTCGGTATATCTGGGGTGCATTTCAATTTGGGATACATTACAGTTCACGGGGGACTCCTTCGTTGGTTGGTTTCACTAATTTAGATTGGACCGACGAGCTTGGTGATCGAAAGTCTACTCCAGGTTATGATTTTAGCCTTGGTTTTGGACCTGTCACTCATGCTTGTAAGAAATTATAGGATCTTTCTCTTTCTTATGTAGAAATAGATTACCGAGTAGTGGTTAATGCAAGTCAAGAAGCCTTGTGTCTTTGACAAGATCCTTTCAAAATTTGGTTTCCAACAACAACATACGACCGTCCTCTAGTGCAATAATTAGAGTTCCATAAAGCTTGCCAAAAATCTATTTCAACATCAACGCTACAAACACATCGAGCTACACATGTAATTCATCACAAATCTCATTCATGATAGAGTTATTGAAGTGTTATTTTTCCCTACAAAAGATCAAGTTGTAGAATTTTTCACAACTTAGATCTATGCTAGGAGTTCAGGAAGTCCTCATTAAGGGGGGATAGGCTCTAATGCCTCCTTCTTTCTCCTATTATGTTGCCTTTACAAATAATTCAATCCTATCCCAAGTTGTTCTTAAGGGGGGATGCTACAATATTGAGAAACTTATGAGTTGATGTGCTTGAACTTTCTATAAATACACTATGTAGGAATTTTTGAAACAACCAAACTTAGGAGTTAGTTAAGATCAACCTGGTCTAATGTGTCTTTTAGGAAAAATGTGTTTTTTTAGTATGCATTATTATTCATTTGTAGTTATGTAATATGACAGTCACAATATGTTTTAGACATAGAGTGATCCGACGACTCATATTCTTCTCAATCTTAGCAATTACATTGATTCATGGATTAACACCCAACTGGTCCATGATATCTCTTTAAAGAGCATGGAGGTTCATTTGCTAATGATTGATGTGAGAATATATCTTGTAAAATATTTTTCTTTTTCATTAATATATTTCCTCAAGTGACCACGTTGGCTGGGGACATGGACTATTTCCCTCTTCAAAGGTTTTAACCATGTTGTTGGCTTCTGCAACTAGTTTTTCTCTTGGTTGGTTAGTAATCTAATTCTCCCCCACATGTTCTCTTCCTCTATTTATAGTAAATGTTAGACATTCAATGCCAACAATTTTTTTTTTCTTGTTAGTATTGTTAGCGCTAGAAGTCAACTCAAGACTTCTATTGAGTCAAGCCTAGCACACCTTCATTTAATTGGTTTTTAGGAAAACTTAGAGAGTGGTAGGATCAATGTTAAGGCAATGAGATAACTGCAAATCAACAGTTGGCCATTGGGCATGGAGTCCATTAAAAACAATAACCATGTCTCAACATTCTAGTGGAAATAGGTCAAGCTAACAAAAATCAAATTAGCTCCAAGGCTATATAGAAATGGAATGAAGAAATGAAGAAAACAAAACTGTAGGCTAACCAAAAACCACCATGATCCTTGATATGCTTACAACGAAGAATACTCAACATTTAGAAACCCTTTATAACTATGAATATAAGTATCAAATGTGTCTGATGGTGAAAAATACAATATATCCTATACTACAATGTTCTCAGCACTGAATTACATACATATATCCTATAGCTGCAAAACACATTTAAGCAAATGAAAAAGAAAGAAATGATAAACTGAGGAAAACAAACTGATCATAAACTTTGTTACCAATTGAGATCTTTACATAGAAGTCTTGACAAAATTTTCAAAATATTACATTGACTTCTCACCCTCTGCATCTCTCTCTCAGTCCCTCGGACTGAATCCTCCCTATTTCTTCATTTGTTTCGTACAATATATATAGTTTTACAAAAACAATTTATCATCAATTTCAACCTACTAATTAGGGATAGATCATAACTAAATTCCTAGAAAACATGAAGGTGAGTTTCTATCATTTCTATTTATATACAAAAGTAATTAATAGCTAAAAACAAATTCCTAATTTCTAGACACTATGATTGCACTAGAATAGGTTTTCAAGCTAATGAGATCCACTTAGGAGATTTGATGTCTTTCTTCCTTGATATTCAATATTCGCTTTGATATTTTACTCTGACTCAGCATAAAACAAATCAAATACTCATTTGGTCCTGTGATCATTCCTCGAAACAAGGTAATCCCGTGACAACTGGAAAAATCCTGTAGGATACCTTTGAGTAGATTTAATCTACTCGTGCTTTTTGATGGACTAACTACATAATCCTCATACAAAAAGCATTGGTATATCAAAATAATGAGGCAAAAATCCTTTCTCATCTATATTTTCCTCCATTCTATTTTCCCCGTCAAAACTGGAATTATATTTTCCTGTAGGTAGCGATGTTCTCAAGAAATTCCTGTAGTGCTCGCTAAGCCTATGAATAATAGAGTCGTTGCAGGAAATTCCTTCCA
Organism: Picea sitchensis; assembly: GCA_010110895.2. Classification (NCBI taxonomy): domain Eukaryota; kingdom Viridiplantae; phylum Streptophyta; class Pinopsida; order Pinales; family Pinaceae; genus Picea; species Picea sitchensis. Next base: position 124,717 of record SNQJ01S0017296.1, read on the forward strand.
CAATTCTTTGTGCAACTTCTGCCAGAATTTCAAGAATGTCTCTCCTTTTGCTGGAAATGATTTGACACCAGATCTGGGATAGGCTACAAGGTATGGTGATAAGAATAAACAAATCTACACCATAGTTCAATGATAGTCTGGTTATCATTAACATTTGGCATTTCTTTGACATTTTAAAACTTGATCGATTGCCTGGATATGGCCTTTGAGTGTGAGCTCTCGCTATTTTTTCTAACATCTGACACCCTTTGACACTTTCTTCTCATCTTTCAACTGCCATTATGCATTGAACACTCTGTTTGGACCCTATTAGAGCCACGAACCTGGCTGCAAATTTGGTTTCATGATCTTGACAGAATCTTGGAAAGATTTTTGTGCACGATCTCTTACCTCTCATGTTGATAGATATTTACTATGAGTTGGAATGCGCCGTATCGAATATCATCCAAAATTTATGGCATATGGTCAAGAAACAGACGAGTGCACTATTGATGAACACCTGGAACTTACACTGACAATCTTTGACACCTTTCAACAATTGGCAAAAACCCCACGCAAACATAAAAAGAGATTGACTGGTTCATAATTGCATGCTTTGTATTTTTTCATGTATGGGATATATCCCACATTGTTCAAAGGAGAATGTACAAAGGTGTTTATATGCACCATTACACACAACACATTTCGACGTGTAGTGCATGGGACTTAGTCCCCTCCTTCGCGGTGGCTTAGCTTGGTGCTTGACACTTGTGTGCTGGGATTTAACCTGATGTTGTGGTTTGACTTAGGATGTGTTTCTAACCTGTGTTGTGTGTTGGTGTAGGTGCTTGGATCGATAGTTAGAATGATTGGAGATAAGGCCTTCGGGCCCAATATTTTTTTAAATAAAAGTAATTAAACCTTGCATAAAATGCCGAGAGACAAATTTGGCTAGAAAGGCCAAAATTGGCTTAAAAGAATCCAAAATCCCATAAAAATTTAATATTTGGCCAAAATAACTCCATGCTATGGACCCGATAAAAAATAATCTTGCACCCAATTTTTTGTAAAATTTAACCAAGAATGTGAATCCCGAGCATTTCGTGCCAAAAGTTGATGAAGGCGCTACCAAAAGTTCCCATAGAAATTTTTTTTCTTTGAAATTTCTCAAGACAGAAAGAGTGCTAACAAGTATCAACATTTTTTTGGTGGAATTTTGGGTTTATAGTATGGGAGGTAATATATTTTATTTGATCTAGTTCTGGGTTTTGGGAACTATTTTATTTACCTCCTTGATTCCAATTATGGCCTGGTCCAAATCCTTTGCCTCATATGTTATTCCTACTTTGTCTGGTATTGAAGATACTATAAATTCATCCTCTGCATACCATTGGCCCTAATTATATTTACAAATTATTTTCAATAGCCCAAACACCACTAGTGGGTTAGTTTTCACCCCATTCCCTCTCTACTACAGACACCACAAGTCATATGGTATTCAACCATTCTAGCTAATACCCAACCTTTAAATATGACCTCTGGATACAAAACCAACCACCCCAAAGGCATTGAAGGTCACCCAACCAAGGGAAAAATACCTTAGAAGCAACAAATGAGGCCCACCCAAACTTTCAAGTGAAAAACGAGGGCATGGAAAAAAGCTATGAGGGATGAGAGTATCTACCACACTCATTTTTAAACAACCAAAAAAAAAAAATGGAAATCATGGAGGAAGCTATTAGCAACAAATGTCAATATCTCTCTAAAGACCAAATGGAGTTTGAGCTTGACGGGTGGCTTTCAGACCCCGATTATTCCCCAAACCATGATACCAATCTCACCAAAACTTTCATAGCTCAACCAATTGAAGGAGGAATCCAATATTAGGGAATTCTACATAGGGTTCATATAATGAAAACAAAATTTGATATTCTATGGAAGGAATGTTTCAATTTGGAATTCATAGTTTACATCTACTTAGACAGCCAGGATGGCATGAAGGAAGAAATGATAGAAATATGATCTTTGAGGGGACTCCCTCAAACCCTATTTGGATAGATGAAGACCAAGATACTGTAAAGGACCAACACCATGCATAACTTAGGGACATGAAGTTCAAAAGTATTACATTTGGCTCTTCTATATTACATGGTTTTTGGTATACAATGTCCTTTTTATTTTTCAGTAGTTTAGTATAGCATGATTTTTGGCACACAATGTCCGCTTTAGTTTTTAGTATATCAATACAACATAGGCCTTTAGTTATTTCTTTTATGTATTACACTTATCATACACTAATGTACAAATAACAATATTTTTGACTTGCTGTGAGCCTGGTTTCCCCAGTGGTAGGCCACTCGAAAGGTTGTCCGTAATTCTTATTGTGCCATATTAATATAAGAAGTAGCTAGTTTACAAAAAATAAAATATAATAAATATTCTTATTAAATTAATAATAATAATGATAATATTATTACTAATAGTTAAGTTAATTAATAATAATAAATAATTAACTAAAAATAATAAAAAATAATCAATAAAAATAACTAAATCATTATAATAATTATGTCAAAAATTTGATGGTAAAACGATGCAATTGTGATATTAACTTGATGTAAAATGTATCTATTACAATGCTAAAAATATGCTAACATGATGCAAAAGGAACAATAATGATGCATTCCTAACGTTAGTATGATGCACGAGTTATGTAATAAAATATTAATATGACACAAAATAAATAATAACGACAAACACAAGACACTAACACAATGAAATAATGATGCCAATAAGATGCAAATATGACACAATGAATAAAACATTGTATGTCTTGATGTTATAATGATGCCAACACAACTCACATATGCTACACCATATGAAATATTAATGTAATATAATGCTAATATGATGCAATGTACACACATATGACACAAAATCGACTCAAAAGTGACTTTGTAAGTGTTTTTTGCAATAAATTTGATGCAATAAGATGTTAAGATGACACATACAAAATTTTCATGTCACATTCTTCATTCGCGAAGATGCTGCCTTGTAAAGCATGTGATGCAGGAGCATCGCTCCACCTTAGCAACTCGCCAACATTCCAGCACATCAATGCACATTCAAGGAGGGGAGAGGCCCCAACCCTCTCATTTTGCCCCAAATTTAAAATTTAAAATTGTATCTTAATGCAATTAAATGTTGTAAGGGTTGAGCAAAGCCGAGTCAATGCCTTTGTACATGCAGGAGATAAGTTTGCCTTTAATGGTTGACAAGCCGATAAGATCTAGATCCGATCCATACTAGATGGCCAATGAATGTAATTCAATGTAATTAATGAGAGTTAGGTAGCTTGGAGGGAGAGCTCAAGGAGCCCCTCTTTTGTGAAAATATCTTTGTATCGGATTTTATTAGGAAGTCATTAGGAAGCTAGGAGAGTAAGGAGAGGAGGGAGTTGAGACTCAATTGTAGTACGAGCTTACTCATATTGTAAACATACATTCAGATTAATAAAAAGAGCAGTTTTTCCTGCCTATGAGTTTCTGAGTGTTCATGTGTTTTATGAATGTTATCTGTGTGTTTATTTATGCTGTAGATGTATGATAGGCTTCCATATACAAAGATAGACAAAATCCTCTATCTATGAGTTTACTGAATCATTTTGGATTCTTTAGGCTATGCAAGGAGTGCATAACAAAACATTGGAGATTCTGTAGCTAGTGCAAGGAGTGTGCATCTGAACTCTGTTGAGTCAGAAAAGAAAGTGCTAGGAGGACGGTAAAATATGCAGAGGAAGCAAAAGGAGACAGAGTCACTGAGAACTCTGTAGAGCTCTACTAGGTGGGCATTGAGCGGGTACAGGTGTGCACAAAAGGACTATGTTTTGAGTTCACAGAGAGACAAGAGGAGTGCCAAAGAGAAGACACTCGTAGATTTGTTGAATAATTTGTAGAGCTCTACCAAGTGGGCATCGAGTAGGTGAAAGTGTGGACAAGGAGAACACTCTGTCACGTTCAAAGAGAAGAGTATCAAAGGAATATACTCACAGAGTTTCTAAACACTCTGTAGAAAACCCTCAACAAGGTTTTCTCTTAGCGAGAGGTTGCCAGGAGGGCACACGAACCCTTTGAAGGGAGAAGAAGGGTCGAGACCCTTAGGAGACTGAGTAAACCCAAAAAATTAGAAGAGATAGCATTTGCATAAACGTAGACGAGACCCAAGAAGTCAGGCTTGCAGGAGGAGAAAAGGATGAAGCCTTTGAACACTTACAAACTCTTCCAAGTACGAAGAAATCGAAAATTCAGGAGGAGGAATTGGAGAGAGAAACTGTGAAGGATTCCCGAAGGCTGGAGTCTCGAAGAAGCTCTCAGTCGTCCATGAAGGAGGATGCATGGTATAAGATCTGCCAGTCCGGAGGAAAGTTACTCCAGGAGAAAGTTGAGTTGGTGGAGAAAGAACTCCCGAAGGCTAGAGCATAGGAGTTCATTTGAGCCATTGGATCAGGAAGGACATGTGTCAGAATATCCAACACTCTGGAAGGATTATACACTCCAGAGGTTTTGTGGACTAGTGTTTCATATTTCACCGAAGTCTCAGAGCCAAGAGTCATCGTAGACCATTGATATGAGAGGGGACAGGTGGAGGATGGAGGTTCACTCTGCTGGAAAGTCACTTTGGAAGAATTGGAGACAGGATAAGTGAAAAGACCTAGAGCCCAGAGTTTCAGAGCACCGTTTGAGTAGGTGTCGGGTCATCACCCATAGTCATATGAAGAGAGAGAACTAGTGCCCACCAGTTTCAAAGTGCCAAGAGTGCTATAGAAAGGGACTGTGGGTTCCACAAGACTTGCGCCTTAGGAGAAAAGGGGGCCTGTATAAGTTGATTTGGGTTCAAGAAGGAGCCCAAAGAGTCGATCTGACTCCTTGATGTGAACGATCCTAGACCAGGAGGTTGAGAAACCCTTAGGAGGATAGGGGGGGTCTGCGTCAAGTGGTATCAGAGAATGTTTTTTATTTGTAGACAATAGGAAAAGGCGAGAAGGTGAGAGGAGATAATATGATAACATCAAATGTTATCATAAGTTTAATTTCTCCTGTAGACAGTAGGTGAGGGAGGAAACAGAGTGCGATGATCTGCAAATATTGTTTCAAGGTGTGAAACAAATGGTAGACAAACAGGAGGGCTAAAGGAAGAGAAGGAAAATGGCTACTGAAGGCCATAGGCGTGGTCAAGGCAAGAACCGCCAACATAAAATCAAGGAAAAGATGAATTTTCAAAGTTCCAGTAGGGCAATGAGGTGAGATCAATTGAGGATCTCATGAACTTCTAGGAGAGAAGTGAGGAAAGTTCAGATTGCCAGATGGGAGATGAGATGGGATCAAGCTGAGCTCTCATAGAATGGCAGGTGGGCAGAAGAGAAATCCTAGATTTCTAGGTGGGAAAGGGAGAAGAGATGAAGTTAGAGATGAGTTCAGATCAACAAGGAGTGCTGACAAAGGAGGATTAGAGGAGTATTATGATAATTGGGAGGATTGAGATATTCCTACCAAGCAACCAAATTGATGCCAGAGCATCTGTTGCAGGTGCAACAACAGAAGGAAAACCAATAGAGGTTGTCAAAGAGGATGAGGAGAATGAGTAGACACTGATGTTTTCCCCAACAGAAGAAGAAGAGCATTCAGAGGAATGGCCCAATTTTTTTTGCCAGGGAGCTGAACAAGAGATGAATGCAGCACTGAAGCCTACAACAACAGAGGAAGAAGAAATTGTGGATTTTGCTGAGATGTATGAAGAATTGAAATCCCTATAGAGAAGGTTGATAGTTCAGATCAAGTACATCCAACAGGTTAGGTTGGAAATAGGTGAAGGAGTATACCCGCCTAGGGAGAAGATGGAGGAAGCTCGAGTTGAACCAACACAAGAGGAGCCGACAGAGGCTAATATGTTAGAGGAAGAAGATGAGAAACAACACAGTGATAAGACTGAATACCAGGATTCTGCAGTAGGGTGGTAAGATAATGCCACAGGAGATGAAGGCATTGAGGGATATCAGGTTGATCTACCCATTGACAAGGAGGAAGGGAAACAATGCAGACTGCAAAACAAGAGCCAACCAACAAAGGAAATGGATGAGGTGATTGAGAAGATAAGGAATCTCATGTTGAGGTCAACACAAGAAACTACCAGCAAGGAGAAGCTGAGCAGAAAGAATCCTGCAAGAGAAACATGGAAGAAGCAACAACAACAACAACAACAAAGAAAAGGAGTAGGAGGACAACTCCAAAAGAAAGTTTGGGATCCAGGGGGATTTCAACACTGGAGAAGAGGAGCTCATGATTTTCCTAGCAGTGGAGTATGATGTAGGAGCATCACTCCACCTCAACAACATGCCAACATTCCAACACATCAGTGCACATTCAAGGAGGGGAGAGGCGCCAACCCTCTCATTTTGCTCCAAATTTAAAATTTCAAATTGTATCTTAATGCAATTAAATGTTGTAAGGCTTGAGAAGAGCTGAGTTAATGCCTTTGTACATGCAGGAGATAAGGTCTCCTTTAATGGTTGACAATATGATAAGATCTAGATCCGATCCAGACTAGATGGCAATTGAATGTAATTCAATGTAATTAATGAGAGTTAGGTATCTTGGAGGGAGAGCTTGAGGAGCCCCTCTTTTGTGAAAATATCTTTGTATTAGATTTTATTAGGAAGTCATTAGGAAGCTAGGAGAGTAAGGAGAGGAGGGATCCGAGACTCAGTTGCAGTCTGAGCTTACCCATATTGTAAACAAACATTCAGATTAATAGAAAGGGCAGTTTTTTTTGCCTATGATTTTTTGAGTGTTCATTTGTTTTATGAATGTTATTTGTGTGTTTATTTATGCTGTAGATGTATGATAGGTTTCCATCTGTAGAGATAGACATAATCCTCTGTCTATGAGTTTACTGAATCGTTCTGGATTCTTTAGGTTGTTCAAGGAGTGCATAACAAAACATTGGAGGTTATGTAGCCGGCCCAAGGAGTGCGCATCTAAAATCCATTGAGTTAGGAAAGAACATTCCAGGAGGGTGCACTAGAGCGATGACAACTCAAGGGAAACTTCAAGGTTGCTGAATACCTTGGAGGGTAAACTATGCAGAGGAAGCACAAAGAGACATAGTCACTGAGAACTATGTAGAGCTCTACTAGATGGGCATTGAGCGGGTTTAGGTGTGCACAAAAGGACTCTATTTCAAGTTTAGAGAGAGACAGGAGGAGTGCCAAAGAGAAGACACTCACAGAGTTGCTAAATAATATGTAGAGCTTTGCCAGGTGATAATTGAGCAGGTGCAAGTGTGCAAAAGGAGAAATCTCTGTTGATTTCAAAGAGAAGAGTATCAATGGAAGATATTGTTGGACCTTGACCAAGTTTTCAGGATCCTTGGTCATGTTTGACCTACTTTTGGGACTGCGATAGGCTGTCGAAGGTGGAGCACAAGTTGAAGCAGAGATCGCAGGATCTTGACCCCTTTTTAGGGATTATTGGGTTTTGGGCTATGTAACGGGTATGGGAATGTCGGCCCATGTGTTTACCCATGTTTAGGCCCTTTTTGCAATGTATAAATAGAAATCTAGGTGAGGTAATAAAGGAGAAGGTCTTTTGGTACCTTGCTAAGTGCTAAGTGCTAATTGCTAAGTGCAAGTGATAGTTGTATGTGCTATGTGCATGCTGTGTGAGACTTGCAAGCTAAGTGCAAGTGACTATAAGAGATTGTGTAGAGTAGAGGCTTTGTGCTGTAACCTAGCTCGCGGAAGGAGGATTTGGCGAGGTGCGTGCAAATATCCTATTCTATGTGGAGTAGGATCTTGTAGCTCTGTGCATGTAGAATATTGATGTAAGACAATAAAGAATAAGAAGAGTAGGTGGACGTAGCCCCAGGGTGGGGGTGAACCATGTATATCCTGTGTTATGGTGTCTTTGTGCTTTATGGTTGTTCTCTTGTTTATGTGATTAAATGCTTAGTGCACTGATATATGCTTGGAAGAATCTAATATGATAGCTTAGTGCTTAATAATGTGAATGAATGCTAGATCTAATCTATGTTGATGTGCTTAGTGCTTGAATATATCAGATATGTGTGAATACTGCGATTCTTTATGATTAGGGTTTTTACTGTGGAGTAGATATTGGTTAAATACTGATGAACTATAACGGCTAAGTGCTCTGTAAAGGTGTTGTAATCACAGATCTGTGTCCCATCTAAGGTTGTAGACATCTGAGTCCTGCAACCACCCCTGCCTCTACTTCGAGTGAGACTTCATCTGCTTCGTAGGTGTTTCTGAAAGGGCCGGTAGTTAGGGTTTTGTTGGTGCGCTCTTGAGAGTTGAACCTTGGGTCTGCCCCTGTGCCAACAAATGGTTTCACTACCGGGACCTGAAACTGTGATTGATGGGAACTGAAGAAAATAAATCTCTGTGCGTAGATCTGTTTCTTTAGTGCGCAGTATTCTACTTGACTTGTGAAGCTTTGTGCTAAGAAGAAAAGTCATATCTGAAGAAAAGAGGTAAGATCTTAAAGATTTGTGCTCTGATAAAGGTAAGAACAATGAAATTTTTTGATTGAAAAGGTAAGATAGGTGGAAATTTTTGTTTCAAAAGAATGGATCTAGGTATGTTTGATAAAGTTTGTCCTATCTTAAAAACTAGGGCACAACTAGATGAAAGAAGATTTGATATGAGTGGATCTGATAGAAATGATGAAAGATATGTTATTCCTATGCATAGAAAGAATGTTTGGACTAACAAATGGATGCAGGACCCTAGAAACAATTTTTCGCAGGTTAGTTACTGTGACCCTAGTGCACAATCTAGAAAAGATTGGGGATCATTCAAGAGAAAGAGAGGATTAACTCTTTTCTATAGTTGCATAAGACTGATACATCTTGATAAGGAATGCCCTGATAGAGGTCCTACTTGCCTTTGTTGTAAATCTATGGACCCTAAAGTTTTGGATTGCCCTAGAATGATTTCTAAGGTTGAAAGAATGAAAATGAGACAAAAAACCCTGAGAAAAATCAAGAAACTGAGACCATGGTAGAACCCCAGAAAGAATCAGAGAATGTATTGCTACAAATGAAAGACACTGTAAATGATCACAAAAATATCAACTTATCAGAGATCTTCAAAGAAAATGATTGCATAGAAACAAGAATAGGAGACTTCGACATTGACTATGTTCTGGATGAAGAAACACAGGTGAATATCATGACAGAAAGAACTTGGGAAATTTTAGGAAAGCCTACTATGATTCCTTCATTAGGAGGAATAGGATTATTTAGAGGAAAGATGATAACCCTATGTGGAAGACTCACCCAGATATATATGAGTGTTCATGGAACTTCGACAGAAGAAGATTTTGAGGTTGTTAAATTTATTGAGAACAATGCCCCATTTTCTATATTACTAGGAAAAACTTGGATTGAGAAATATCAGGCCAGAAGAAAAGAAGAGGAAGCCTTAGAATAGAAGAAGCAAGAATTAAAATATTTCATGACTAGGAGGATAACGCACTTGATTGAAGAACAAGAGAATAGATCAAAACTACTTAGAACCAGAAACTTGGATATTGAAGTGGAAAGAATACAAGAATACTCATAGAAGAGTAGAGCACCTACTCCAGATAGAAAAGAAGTATTGGCCTTGAACCCTACAAAATACCATCAACAACAAAAATTTACTATGCTAAAAGGAGATAAGAATCAAAATGGAAAGAGGAATAACAAGATAAATATTACAGGGAAGAAGGCTAGAAATATCAGTAAGAAGAGAGAAAAGAGTGAAAAGTTGCAGAAGGTTCTAGAAGAGACTTCTCAGAAGGAGGGTTTGAAAAAATGGAACTTCGCCGAGATATCAGAACAATGCAACATGGCACTTCACCATGATGAAGAAATATATCCATTGAAAGCATTATAACCATTAGACCGACACCTGGAATGGTTAGAACAACAATTATGGCCTGAAAGCTCACCATCAGACCATTGGGATCGTGCAACAATGGACACAACCACATTAATGAAGGCCTCTTGTCTGTTGGAGAGATCCATTACATCATGTCTACTTATTCCATCGACTGTTGAACTAAGAACACTTTTGTGAATTATATCCAAGCCAAACCATTACTACCGTGCTGTGTTTATTGAGATCGACAGCTGTTTTATTGCTTTGAGCACTCATTCATCCACCTGAGTTATTCGATCTAAGTGTGCATGTCAAACGAGCTCAACGTCGCAGAGAAAATCATCGAAGAATTTCTAATCGACCTTATGGATGAGAAGGTGATGTCTGTTGGAGTTCAAGCCTCATCGACGAGAGGAGTGAAAGCCTCTTCGTTGACTGCTCGTGGATCCAAACCATCCTGACCTGCAACAGAGAAAAGAACCAAGCAACGAGATGACTTGAAAAACATGAAGTTAATCCCGACCATCCTGCTCGACTACATCCCACCTTTAGCTGGTGCAGTGAGTCGTGACAGTGTCCCAAGAGACTTTGATTACACCATGGTTACTGTGTACCTCCCAAAGGGGATACGTGTAGTAAGAACATAGCAGGATAAGATCGCAACGTTGAAGTTCAACGACTTCAACCTAGTGGACCGCAAGAATTACTACATGTTATATCCTTGCAAGTATTTGACCAGGACGAAGGGGAAGACCTCGAAAATAATCCCCTAGCCATGGACTATGAACCTCACGCAGTCCACCCTCTTGAATGTGATGAAGATTCTGCACTTTGGAAGGCACCAGGAGGTTAACAAATGGTTCTGTTGCCAAACATCTTGCATCGGTTCAGAGCTCTCATGAAGTTCCACGTAGATAGAAACTTCATTTATATCACTGTGAGAGAAGATGAGCATAAAGAAGAGCTTCATTCATACTATAAGCTCACAGAGGAGGACATTGAGGAGATAACCAAGGACTGGTTTGCAAAGCTCCTTATCCATGCTGACCTTGCAAAAATGTCTGATTCTGAACTAATTGGTAGCTCGAAGGCCTCTCACAAAAAACACAACACACTTGGAACCAACAGAAGGAACAAGACCAAATAAGTACAAAACTTGGGCAACACATTAGATGAAAATGCTTTAGTATCACCTAGATGAGGAGGTGATGAAGAAGTAGATAGAGAAGATACCAATGGAAAAGAAGATCAATAGAAGCAAGGCGAAGTAACACCACCTAGGGATCCTGTTGATGAGGTTGATGCCTCGAATAAAATAAAGGTTTCCCCCACAAAACCTACCTCATGGAAGAAGTCAAGAGTGAGAAAAACCACTATGAGAACCGTGCTCAAGGTCGATGACTTTGACTTCATTATCACCGCTATAACATATGCCTCATAGGATGTCTTGTAGAAACATGAAGGCAAGAAAGAAGAGAGGCATGAAAAAATCGAGGTTGAACTCAGAGGGGTACAACAAGCCCTTCATTCCAGCCATGTAGTATCCACTGTGCCCCCGCCCTCAGAAGCACGAGAGTTAGGATATGAGCCTACCCAACTTCGCAGACTAGATGATGCGACCGAAGCTCACCTTTGTCATGCACAAGAAGACACAAAACAGGCCATAGAGGCCCTAAAGAAAGTGCAAACAATAGTCATAGAGAAACGCCGAGTTGGACAACAGGAGAAGGTTGCCCTCGAAACAAAGTTTGAAGAGGAGAAAGCACAAATCCAACAAGAAAAAGAGCAGTTGCTCGTAGAATATCTCAGAGTCAAAGAAGCCGTCAGTAGAGAAATTCACTCTGTGATAGGATTAGAGAAAAAAGCGGAAGAACCAGTAGAGAATCAAGTAGCGTAGCTTATGGAAGCTATCCAACAACTTCAACAGATAATCACAGATCTGGAGCTACGAACAGTGCCCAACACTCCACAGGATGTACGAGATAAAAGAGAAGCAACTGCTTGAAGCACAGTTGAGAGAATCAAGGCCCTCACCATGGAATGTAAATAGCTAAGTGATCACAGTGCCCAGACTTATGAGCGACTCACTATGGATCCTGAATTGAAGGCACTGGAGTCACAACTCTAGCAGGAAAAGCAATAAGCAGAAATAGTACAGGCGCAGTTGAAGCCCCTGTCCACAGTTGAAAGGATGAAGCGATCCCAGGAACAGTGCATTGCTCAACAACAAGTCCACACCATTCAGAGAAAATTCATGGAAGTGACTCAGAGGCTCCAACCAATACATGACGAGGATTTCCAACTATTCGCAGAGATTGAAGGCCCAGGAGAAGAACTGGAGCAAGTCATCACTGTAGCTGAACAATGCTTAGAGGGACCTGTAAACGAAGCAGTTATCCAAGAGTTTGCTAAGTAGGAGGCCTTGGCATAACAAAAAGTCGAAGCAGCTCGAACCAAGCTCGAGGATTTTGAAGCAGAGCTACCCAGATCATATTGACTCGGGATGAGTCACATGTGAGTGTTGGGGGCATGTTGGCGCTTGACCAAGTTTTGAGGATCCTTGGTCATGTTTGACCTACTTTTGGGACTTCGATAGGCTTTCGAAGGTGGAGCGTAAGTCGAAGCGAAGATCGCGGGATCTCGACCCCTTTTTAGGGATTTTTGGGTTTTGGGCTATGTAATGGGTATGGGGATGTCGGCCCATGTGTTTACCCATGTTTAAGCCCTTTTTGCAATGTATAAATAGAATTCTAGGTGAGGTAAGAAAGGAGAAGGTCTTTTGGTACCTTGCTAAGTGCTAAGTCCTAAGTGCAAGTGATAGTTGTATGTGCTCTGTGCATGCTGTGTGAGACTTGCAAGCTAAGTGAAAATGACTGTAAGAGATTGAGTAGAGTAGAATATTTGTGCTGTAACCTAGCTCGAGGAAGGAGGATCTAGCGAGGTGCGCGTAGATCTTCTGTCCTATGCGGAGTAGGATCTTGTGGCTCTGTGCATGTAGAAGATTGACATAAGATAATAAAGAATAAAAAGAGTTGGTGGGCGTAGCCCGAGGATGGGGGTGAACCACGTATATCCCGTGTTGTGGTTGATTTGTGCTTTATGGTTGTTCTCTTGTTTATGTGATTAAATTCTTAGTGCACTGATATATTCTTCGAAGAATATAATATGATAGCTTAGTGCTGAATAATTTGAATGAATGCTAGATCTAATCTATGTTGATGTGCTTAGTGCTTGAATATATCGGATCTATGTGAATACTGCGATGCTCTGTGATAAGGGTTTGTACTGTGGAGTAGATACTGGTTAAATACTGATGAACTGTAATTGCTAAGTGCTCTGTAAAGGTGTTGTAATCATAGATCTGTGTCCCAGCTAAGGTTGCAGACATCTGAGTCCTGCAACCACCCCTACCTCTACCTCAGGTGAGACTTCATCTGCTTTGTAGGTGTTGCCAAAAGGGACGATAGTTAGGGCTTTTTTGGTGCACTCTTGAGCGTTGAACCTTGGGTCTGCCCCTGTGCCAACATATACTCACAGAGTTGTTGAACACTCTATAGAAAATTCTTGGCAAGGTGTGCTTTGAGTGAGAGGTTGCCAGGAGGGAACAAGAACCCTTTGAAGGGAGAAAAAGGGTCGAGACCCTTAGGATACTGAGTAAACCCAAAATCTTAGTGGAGATAGCGTTAGCAGAAACATAGATGAGACCCAAGAAGTCAGGCTCACAGGAGGAGAAAAGGTCTAAGACTTTGAACACTTACAAACTCTTCCAGGTTGGAAGAAATTGAAAGTTCAGAAGGAGGATTTGGAGAGAGAAATCGTGAAGGATTCTCGAAGGCCGGAGTTCAAAAGAAGATCTCAGCTATCCATGAAGGAGGATGCATGGAAAAAGTTTTCCAGTCCAAAGGAAAGTTACTCTGGGAGAAAGTTGAGCTGGTGGAGAAAGAACTCCCGAAGGTTGGAGAACCAGAGTTTGTTTGAGCCGTTGGATCAGGAAGGACAGGTGTCCGAATATCCTACACTCCGAAGGTTTTGTGGACTATTGTTTTAGAATTCTCCAAATTGCTAGAGCCCAGAGTCCTCGTGGGTCATTGATCTGTGAGGGGAAAGGTGGAGGATAGAGGTTTGCTTTGCTGGAAAGTCACTCCGAAAGAATTGGAAACAGGAGAAGTGAAAACACCCGGAACCCGGAGTTCTAGAGAACCTTTTGAGTAGGTGTTGGTTCATCACCCAAAGTCATATGAAGGGAGAGGGGCCTAGCGGAAATAACTAGCACTCGCCAGTTTCAAAGTGCCAAGAGCACTAGAGAAAGGGCCCACAGGTTCCAAATGATCTGTGCCTTAGGAGAAAAGGGGGCATGTATAAGTTGATTTGGGTTCAAGCATGATCCTGAAGAGTTGATCCGACTCCTTGATGTGAACGATCCTATAATGGAAGGTCGAGCAACCCTTAGGAGGATAGGGGGGGTCTACGTCAGCATGCATCAAAACATATGACACAGGGTTTATTTAGGGTTAATACAAATTTGATGCAAATCATGATTCCCCCTTTAGAATTGTGTTTTGTTTCATCCAGTGTAATACCCTTGTTTCCCTCAACTTGTAAATATAATTATAAAATGATAAAATACTATGGGTAGACTGAATATGTGTGGATGTTGGAATTTATGAACCTTTTTGTTATAAAAGATAATGTATATATTTCTTTTACTAAATAAAATGAAAAGTGTTGCATAACTATTGAAGGGGTTTGCCAAGGTAAATCATGATGCATGAGAGAGGTGGTGAAGGGAACCAACAATGATTGAGATGAACCCTACCAGACCAATATTCTAGTGGATTTAAATTATTCAGACTTAGAATAATCATTTGAACCAGAAAAATAAATTACCAGTCAGGATGGTAGTAGATGGGAAGAGTATCCATCTAAAAAATTCCTGACCTAAACCACAAAATTGGGAATTGGACCCACGAAATCTTGTTGAGGAAGGCAATAAAAGAGAGGAAATTCATGGGTAGAGGATAGGAGGAAATAAGATGAGTTTGGTGGCCATTTTTAGAAGAGGGGAAGAGCATGTGCATTTCGATGGTTATGAAGAGAACTGGAAAATGAATTTGTTTCGGGTACTTGAATTTGTTGGGCAATGTTTTCAATCCAAGCTGATAAATTAGGTTGCAAGGAATATGAGTGACTGAGGTAGCACTCATTTCAGACCCCTTTTCTTGGTGGAGATAAAACTAATCTGCCAAGTTCCTGTGGGAGCAGGAGAGTGGCCTCCTTCCTTGGATGTTTTTGAACAGAAGGAAGAGTCTCTCTCAGAGCATCATGATCTAGCTAGGGGTTGGCCAATGGTAAATCCATCCAGGAGTTTCTATGCCTAAGGTTGGGTGGAAAAGGGCACCCCTTTCAATAGTTGCATCACTATATGGTTTCTAGATAAGTATATTTGGTTAAAACTCTATAGTGTTTAGATCAAAGAAAATTTTATGCTATGTTTTAGAACTGTGTAAGTTTTATTTCTGACAAAAGCGATTTGAGAAATTTAAGCAAACTAAAGAGAATTTCTTAGCTAAAGCTCTTTTGATTTAATTTCTTATCTCTTGACTATCTGTGTGCTAAAATAAGATTTATGGGAGTGGATGTTGTGGTTGACTGTGTTGTACAGTTTAATGCATGCTGGGGAATTGATGACAAAACAATTAAAAATATCTATAAAACCTCTGAAAGAAGAGAGAATGATTTTTCTGCGTAATAGTGCTCCATTTTAGTATGTCCTCAATCCCCTCCTAGAAAAGTTAGATGATATCGGATCTGTGTGGACTTTAGGAAATAATCCCAATTATGGGAAAACATTAAAAATCCTTATAAATAATTATTGAGGAAAAATAATTAGGACATAACCATGAAATTGGTCTAAATGAATTAAAACACAAAAAATCTCAAAATTCTATTTAGGGCATAAATAAACATTTATGTTTAAATTGTGTTAAATCTCCTAAATTTGGGAAGAATCCCCTTAAATTTTGGTGGGAAGTAAATCCTGGTAGAAACACCAAATTTATTGTGGAGGTAAACCTTTGTAATATGACCATTTCCTTAAATTTAGTAAGATTAATAAAGCATAGTAATAAGGAAATAAAATTCTACTCATTTACCCACGAGAAGGGAGAGATTATAATTATATTTTAATATCCAAGATGGAGAAATTTCCTTGGAACATAAATTTTTATTAAATTCCTTTATAAAGACTGGAAATTTATATTTCTCCTTTTCTTATTTCCTGGAAGAGAAATTAAATTCATTTAAATTCTCCAAGTAATAAAACCATATATGGATACACACACACACACACACACACACACACACACACACACACACATTATTATTAATGATATTATTATTTTATTTGAAAATGGAGGCTAAAGTTCTTGAAGCGTAATAGACTTGAGACCAAAAGAATATAATTATTATTATCATTTTAATGTCAAACACACTAGGGAATAAATGGTGATCAAATACTTTAACCTTCTCGTAGTGTTCAAAACTCCGAGAGTTTGGAGCTCCGAGGCTCTGAGATGTTTGGAGTGATGGAACTCACAAGCCCAAGTTGTCAAAGGCCCGAACCCTATCCTTCCATGTATGAGGTTACATAGATAAGAAATATAAATAATTATATAATATTATATTTAATTGTGATCAATTTAACATAATTAAATATAGTAACCATTTTATTGCAATTTATTAAATTATAACCCCAAAATAATTTAGTGTATTTAAATCCTAAGGTAATACAAGTGGGTCCCCTCTGAAACTCTAGAACTCTAAGACTTTGGGTTATATGAAAATGAAGAATTGTGTGGAAGAGCCAAAGGGGTGGACTCGAATATCATTTCCTTCATTATAATATTGAATATTAAATGTAATATTAGAGATTGTTTAAACCTGGGTGAGAATTTCGAGAGATATAATAAATATATTATATTATACTAAGATTTATTAAATTGATTACATGTGAATGAATCCAACTCCTTTGAATATTAAATGGTGTGGTAATGTTTGCAAGTGGGGCCACTTCATAGCTTTGGGACTCCGAGGCTCCGGGAGAATTGAGTATAAAGGATGTGTGGAAGAGCTGAAGGAGATTGACCCGCATACCTCTCTCTCTCTCTCTCTCATGTCAAATATTAATAAAATATTGGAGACTTTATAAACTTGGGCACATTTTACAAAATTTTTATTATAATATATGTTAAATGGGTTTATTATGGCATTTGTACGTGATAAAGTACCAAATCCATTCCATTTTAATTTAATATTCAATGCGTAATAATGTGTGAGTGTGGACCCTTTACGAGTTCTGGACTACTGAGTTCCAGGAGTTCGAGACTCCGAGACTCCGGGATGTTTGGGGTAATATAAGGAACAAGAAACGAAGTGCCGAAGGCCCGAACCTATCCTTTCCTGCCCGCTCCAATGGTTGCACGAATATCAATGTAAACGTTTAAAGTGATTAATTATATTATAAATTAATATAAATAATTATATTTTCAACACTTTATGACATGAGTGGGACCCTCTCTGGAACTCTAACATTCGAGAGATTTGGGTTCATAAAAACATGATGAGGAATATGGACTAAGTCCGGAGGCTTAGGTATCAATGGATATTAATAATCCTAAGTGCTCCTTTGATATAAATTACTCATATTACAATAAAATTAAATATAATTATATTATAATATAATTAATGAAAGGAAAATTTGTAATAATAAATATCAGGGTGAATATAGTTAATCCTTTTCCCTAGTAAATAAATAAATATGCATATATCTATATGCATATGTGAAATTTACGTGAAAATTCAGTGTGGAGTTGCGTGTCGGGGAGGGATTGAATTATATACCTTAATTAAGGTTAATAAACTTAAGTATATTATGAAGAAATTAACCTTATGGTGTTATAATATAATTACTCATAATTATCATATATGTAATTTAATGAGTTAGTACTAAACTACTTCTAAGGGGAGGGGAAGAGAAAGCAAAACCTTAGTAATTACTGGGCCATGAGTATTAGGCTAAGAAAAATTTAATTACTGGATAATTAGTTTGTGGAGAATAATTATCCTTAGTGAGGTTTAAGTAATTAATTACAAAAGAATGGTATTCTATGAAATATTAATTAAGTATTTTAATTGGACTATAGGAGAGGGACAAATGTCATCCTCTAGTCGAGCAAGTCTAAGCGCCCTACGATGACATGGAGAATTGATGTTGACTAAGAAAATCATTGGGATGGTGCATGTTAAAATTCAATGGGTTGATGAGTCAAGTGGGTTCCATTATAATTGGTGAACCTTAGGTTCCGAATGGATCCTAACCACATTTTGGGATATTTGGCATTCATCGATACTATCCATCAAGAGAAAGGGAATATTCCTCGATACCTTATTTGTCAGAGGTAAGTAGAAAATTTATACCCCATCCCTTAAAAAAATACTTAGGGTTCGGGTGTGTGACATTCACACTATTATCTTTTAAAAGCATTGGGTTATGTTGTTAATGACAATGCCACAACCACATATTGTATTAGTGTTTAGTCTTTTGTTAAAGAACATGTATTTGTTTTATTTGGTTGATTGAAGATTATTTTGCTCATTGTGTGTGTTTACATTGAGAATAAATCCATATTGGGCCTCTCAAATTCCAACACATTCCCTATTTAAGGTTATGGACTTTAGTAATTTTTTGTCATAATAATGTTTAGACAATAATTTTAGTTAGAGGTACTTACATCACTTCCTCCAAGAGATATCCTTCTCTCGGATGTTCTTCAAATTGATCTGGTTCTCTCTCCGTAAGGACATATTTATTGTCTAATTTTAAATTACCACCCTCACCTTTATAATATTGAAGAATTAATGGAGTTAGAAATATACCTTTAGTAGAAAAAATCCATTCTTTATCCTCTTAGTCAATCTTAGCTCCATCATCAAATACACATATCTTATCCATTGAAAATTCACTTCTCCAAGGATTTTTATTTCCTCTTATTGCTTCTCCTTACATAAGAAGTATCTCTAATAATTATGGATGAGATTAGACTTTCCATAGAACATGGCCTTCTTGGAAATGAACAAGAGGCGGAAGAAGAGGTACTAATTCTTGAGCTTCTTCTCTATTATTATGAATATTTGAATTGATCTATACGTACATGTCATTACTACATATATCTACTCATTCAATTTCATTTGGACTTATTATAGGCTCTAAAGGATTTTAATTAGTGATGATGTTTAATTTCCTCTTGTCATTGTCAAACTTATAATTGTGGATTTGATCAAGCAAGCTTCTTAAATTGTAACCAATTACTCAATGTAATTGGTGTTCGACAAAAGAAGGTATTCCCACATAGGACGAACACCTTCATCAACCACTCACACAACTAGATCAAATATCATAACATAATGTTTTTACATGATTAAAATCCTCTAAGAGGGAAATGGTCCATGACCCCGACTGACGTGGCCACTTGAAACAATATATGAATGCAAAATAAAAATATTTTGCAAGATAGTTTCTCACAATCGATCATCAAAAAATTACCATCCATTCTATTTAAATAGAGATCATGGACCAAATAAGAGTTAATCCAAGGATCGATATAACCATTAAGATCAATGAGAATATGAGCTATTAGATCATTCTATGTCTAGAACATATCATGACCATCGAATTACATAACTACAAATACATACAACTGCATACTAAAGAAACACACTTCTAGCTAAAGATGTTGATTAAGGTTGGTTGTCATTGATGTCAATCCTTGAAGAAAGCCCAGTAGCACAAAGTTTTGGGTAATGGACCCAAGTTTTTTTGATGTAAATACGACTCATTATTGTCTTTTCATGTTTGATAATAAGTATAAATGGATAAATTCCAAAGTGTCCCCCTTATGGTGAAAGCCCTCACGGGAAGACGCTTTGCGGATTGAGTTATCCTAGAAGTATGGTTAGAGAACCCATGCTTATTTGTGGAATAATGAGATTAAGGTCAATGAATTTGTCAATGAAACTATCCTATATGGATATTTCTTGTCATGCCATTTCCAGTGGTATGTGGAATGTCACATAACTCCTCATGGTTAGAGAGTTATGGCCATGAGAAGTTGGAGAACCCAGGTTTGGGTAATGAAACCAAGTTTGTTTGATGTATAATGGTATGATTTTTGATATATTTGAAGGTAATACTATTCTATATGAATAGTACATGTCATTCCATTTTTGGTGGTATTTGGAACGTCACATAACTCCTCACGGTTTGAGAGTTATGTACTTACGAAGTTGGAGGACCCTCATATGTCATCTAGAAGCACCAAAAGGTCAAAGTAGTCAAAGTGGTTTAAGAGATTTTAGAAGGTAAATAATAAAGTGAAGTGATGAGTGTACTATAATTCAAAGTGAATACAAAATAAATGATTTAAACAATAAATTTAATGGAGAAATTAGAAGTGGGTT